>VZRI01000644.1:5486-29521 GCA_013397515.1 Upupa epops
CTAACAGTGTGTGATTTATTCATTGTGCTTGTAGCTCTCGGTGGTGGGGATACAGGCTGTGGGGGCAGACACCTGTCTCAGGTCCCGGCTGATACAAGGAACTTCTGGGTGGTGTGGACACAGGTCAGTGCTGCCGATGATCCAAAGTGGGGAAGAAGCAGGCAGAGGAGGGTAGTTCTGATTTGCAGTGTTTTGCAGCCCTGCTGCTGATGTTTCCAGGGGAATGTCAAAACCTGAAACAGAAAACCCCGGCAGAAATAGCGAGAGCAGCTTTTCCTGTGATTAGTGATGGAACTAATTTGAGAGTCTCCTCGCTGGTTTTGACTTCTTTTTCTCCTGGAATGGCTCCATAAGTAGGACTGAGGAGTCCCTGCAGCTCAAAGATTGTTCTGGGGCTTACCCTGCAGCCATGGGCCAGCTCCTGAGCAATCCCTGCATGGATAAACTCCCAGTAAAGCAAGAAGGCTGCTGTGGGTGGCACTGGCTGTGGACTAGAACATGTCCCTGTGGAGCACACTGCCAAAGGACAGGAAAAGCAGTTTCTGAGGGACCTGGGCAAGTGCTGAGATCTAAAGCTGAGACGATACACCAAGAAAAGGTGCTATAGAGGGGGGAATGCACATCAGCGTGGCCTGGGTTACCTGTGATGCTGACACAGCGCTCTGAGCTGTGTATTTTCAAACTGGCTGGCTTCAGGCCCAAGCACTCACCGTAATGGATCTCTCTAATAAGAAGCCATCCAGACTTTCAGCAGGTTTGAAGTAACAGAATAAAATCTTACACCCTGGTGTCTCAGTGGGGCCTGAGCATGGTAGCTGGAAGCTGGCACAGGTCCCTGAATCATAGAAACCTCATGGCTGGAGAGGACCTCCAGGATCATCAAGCCCAGCCCTCATCCCAGCATCACCCTAACCCTTAGACCATGGCCTCAAGCGCTCAGCGAACTGGCTGATGCTTTCAGGTTGTGAACTGACCTGCGTGGATGGTGTATCCATCCTGGGAACAAGATGTGCACAAGTCACAGGGCTGGCTCTGGATGAATGCTGGCGCTCTGTGAGTCACTGCTCACTCCCCACGTGCTCCTGAGCCAAGGGGCCTGGGGAAGGCAGGGTCAGGTTTGCTTAGTCCAGGTTTCTAATGTGGTTTCGGGGTGTGGGTGTTTCTGCCCCTTTTGGACTCCAGATGCTAAAGGCAGTGCTAAGCTGGGTCTCTCCTTGTTCTGGACCAGGACTTTGAGTGGGTTTGTGCTGAATCACTGAGGCAGACAGCGCCGTCAGAAGAGTTTCCCAAACACTTCCACTTTTATTAATCATTTTCTCTAAAGGTTACAGTCCCTTTTCCCAGCTCCCCACTCCAATTCTGACCTCATGCTTCCTGTGAGCCTCTCCTTGGAGAGTGTCCTGGCTTGGCATGGTCGCTTCTCTTCCTTTCTCCTCCAGGTTGGTTTCTGGCTGCGTTCTGGCTGCTCTCCCTCGTCAGGCACCCTTCCTTTTTCCACCTAATCTTTTCGCTGATCTTTTCACCGAGCGTTCACACAGCTGAACTTCAGCCACCAGAGGGACCCGTCCTGACAGATCTCGAACTGGACCACTCTGGGAGATAGAAAAGGAAGATAGGATAGGATAGAATGACGGAGGGTTGGAAGGGACATCTAGCGGAGTCCAGCCTAGGACAGGCCACACAGGACGGCATCCTGGTGGGTGGGCTGGGTGGAACTCAGGCTGATAATCCAGCGTGAAGTGTCCCGCTCTCTTCTGTTCCCACGTGGTGGAGATGAAGAAGACTCGTTCCTGAGCTCAAGCAATTGCCACACCAAAGGGGTTGGCAGTGCAGGTGGACACGCAGTGCAGGTGCTGCCCTGTTCCTCGTGCTCTTAATGGCAAGTGAGTGTCAGAGAGGAGGATGTGCTCCGTGTGTGGGAAATCATTTTAAACAGAGCTGCCTTTTCCAGTCGTGTGGGGTGAAGGGCAAAGAACATCTAAGCAGAACAGCTGCCTCAGTGAAAGAGACTTTCACAGAACCATTAAGGTTGGAAAGAACCTCTAAGATCATCAGGTGCAGCCTTCAACCCAACCCCTCCGTGTGTCCTGGAAAGGCCTCACCGATGGAGGCTCGTCACAACACACAAACCCACAGGCTTTCTGTCCAGGAGAAGGAACAGAGCTTTGCTTGGACACGTCCCCTATCCCCTCAGAGTGTCACTACGAGTTTGGACGTGTCTGAGGAGTGAAGAATTCATTCCTCACCACACTTTGCCATGTGGTGCAATTAACTGATGATGGGGGCTTGCTCTCTCTTTTAACCGAGCGGCAAAACTCTTGCAGACACTGGTGGTTGTAACACAGTACTTGAGCTGGTAATGAACACAGTGTGAACCCAGAGTATTCCACACTTCCCGAGGGCATTGCCTGTCTCGTGCTGTCTCCTCCCATCACAGGTAAAGATGGATTTTGGCACACGTTGCTTCCAGTCGCAAAATCCCTGGCCCGTAGCCCAAAGAGGTAACGTTTCTGGCCAAACGTGTTAAAACACTGCTGTCTGTACTTCAGCCACAGGGATAATTGCATGAAACTGCTTCTGCTCAAGCAGTTTAGAGCTGCAAGTCAAAGCTTCATCAGACCTAGGGACCCTAATTACTGGGCCATTAGCAGAATTGTTGAAAATGTTCCCATTTGCCTCCCTAGGCTGTGGATTTTGTCTTGGGTTACGGTGAAATCTCATGGTGTCTTGTGTCAGTAACGGGAAGGTCAGCCAGGGGCTGATACTGGGCACTGGGCTTGTTCAGCATCAGCATCACTCTGGACCGGGTGCACCCCCAGTAAATGGGCAGTGACTGGCCCCACTCCTCAGGCCGGCACCCTCAGTGGAGCTGGCAGCCCCAGCGATCTTCCCTTGAGGAGAGGTGAAGAAAACCTGCCCACCCAGAGGAACATCCCCTGCCTAGCTGTAGTTGGAGAAGTGGTTGGTGCTGGGTGCCTGGATGAGCACAGGTGCTCTCACTGCAAACAGAGTGAGGTATGCTATGAGCACCTTGGCCAGCCGATCACAGGAAGCTGCTGGCCTCTTCTGTGCGAGGTCGGACAGCAGTGCGACAGGTTACCCAGCGCTAAGCAAAGCTGCAGCTGAACTCATCTGCTTGGCGGTTCTCCTGCTGTGGGTGGAGTGTCCCACCTGAGACTTCGGAGGTCTCTTCCCGCTGGCACTCCTGTGATCCTGTGATTTTGACTGCGCTCTTGTGACTGTTCATCACGGCGCGCTGGGCAGCACAGCCAAACAGAAACCCTATCACGAACAGGAGCAACCAGAGGGACGCGGGGCAGCGCAGAGCTGGGTAGAGCGAAGGCTGCACAGTCATTCGGATGGCAGGACCTGCCCTCCGGCTGCTGACGGGAAACGCTGGAGAACACGGGCCAGAGCAGATAAACCAGGAGGCAGAGGGAGATGAGGTTACACGAAACAAGAGGAAGGGTTGCAGTGAGTTCATTAAGAACATCGACATCATGGCAGCAAACATTTGTCTTGTGAAGGGCCCCATGCTAGCTCTTGAAGAGAAAGGTGGGAAGGCTCTGATTTCACGCCTTGGTTTCATACAACCCAGGCTGTGAATCGGGCTTTCAGTGGGTTTGTCTTCACATGAATCCGCAGAGAGGAGCGGGAGGCTGACTGCGGTTCAGGCCTGATCTCTCAGTCTCACCCCTGTCTGCAATGGGATGCGCTGGTGGCAGAGAAAGAAATGGGGGGTGAATGGAGGGAGGCAGCAAGCAGAGGGTTCTGGCTGAAGCAGTGATAGCAGAATGCTTATTCTGGCAGCTTTTCCTTGTGCTGAGCAAGGGTTCCCAGATGATAGTGCTCGCTGTGAAGTGAGTGTTCCTGTCAGCACCGCTCACGCGGTGTTTTCACCCATCAGACAGACATTTTCCCCGTCACCTTGCTGTACCTGATTCTGTTATTTTTAAAAGGAAGTTTGACTAAAGCCCATTTGTTCACCACAAATCATTTCAAACTGCCAGCCTTAAATAGGTGGTAACTGAGAAAAATCACCAAAACAAATGACATCACCTCCTCCCAGTTGCTAACTGAGCTCTGAAATTCTTCCTTTCTCCAAGTGGGGGTCAGGGAAAGTGCCTGACAGCCCAAGCCCAAGCATCTCTGTGCTGGATGTTCCCATCGGTCCTGCAGGGATAGTACCTGTGTGCAGATCTTCGTGGAGTGAAAGGTTCTAGATCCTTTCTAGATGCAGGTCCCTCTGGCTGGGCTCCCCAGTGGCTTGGTGGACCGGCATGGAAGAGGCAGGTGAGCAGGAGAATGCCTCTAACCTTGCAGAAGCTAAGCACCACAGGTTACACCAGCTCGCCCAACGCACTCTCAATCTGCAGTTCTCAGAAGTCTGTCTCAATCACAGCCTCAGCTGGGGTTGCAACATGCAGGAAATAAAGATGGCCTTCACTGGCCACGGGTGAAGTTGCCCCATAGTTAGCTCAAGTCATCTGCTCCTTAAAATGAAATGGGAGACAGACTTCAGGAGACCCTCTGGTGCTTTATAACAAGCAGGGATGGGCTGTGCTGTCTCAGCAGCTGCTTCTCAGCTTTGCTGGAGAAGAAGTTCTGGCCCCGCCTGATCTCTGGAGTAGCAGGACAGCGTTTTACAGTCTGTACCTGCTGTGTGTGATCGGGCCCTGGAAGGGCACAGCACCGCGCTGGCATGATGACACTCTCAGCAGTGCATGAATAGCGTCTGACTGGGCATAAGGGTGCGTCTGTTACAGCCTGAACAGAGCCCTCTGATGTGAAGAACCCAGCGCAGGCTGGAGCCAAGGCCCTGACAAGCTGAGAACAGCACTGGTGCGAACACCTAGGCAGCACCAGTCTGCCTCAAACCCTCCTTGTTGCCTTCCTGAAGAGATCTAAGAGGCAGGTGGGGTTTCTGTCTGGGGAGCAAGCCCACGCTGCTCAAGGTACTCTGCAGATGTGCCCAAGTCACAGGAGTGGAGAGCACCCTTCATGCTTTGCTCTCAGCTCCTGAGGGGACTCACTTCCCAGCCAGCTGTTTGGGGTTTGTGCGGTGTTCAAAACCCCTTACAAGCATTTCCTGGAGCTGGCTGATAACACTCTTGGGCCTGAGCTGTTTGATCGAGTAGGAATTTCCTTGTGAGGACGAGATAAGCATTAAAGGAGCACTGTGCACAGCTCAACAGCCACATCCACTCACTCCTCGTGAAGAGTGCTCTACACTCCCTTGGAGTGCTCTGAAGTCGCTTATCTGCCTGGTGCTTGAGAGTTCCCTTGCTTCCTTCTCTGGAACTGACCTTTCAGTATCGTTGATCAGGATGTTTCCTTCTGACAGTGTTTGCACCGCTCTGTTGTCTCACAGATCACATAGGATGTCCTTCACTGAAGGGTTCCCAGGAAGGATGTTCCTAACAGACACATTCCTTATGCTCCTTCCTTCTCCTGATACCCCTGTTAACAACGGCAGGGAGCTGGGACCGGGCTGTCACGTCCAGGCCGGGGGGCATCATGTTGTACCGACACAGTGAGACCACAGGTGAGATCAGCGGGAGAAGTGGGAAGCTTGCACAGAGGCTTGGATTCCCTCCTCTCTGCAGGCGTGCACGCTTTAACCATTAAGAGTCACGGAACCACAGGATCGTCAGAGCTGGAAGGGACCTCACGAGGCTGTCAGGTCCAACCTCCCTGCCAAAGCAGGACTGCCTAGCCACATTGCACAGGGCTGCATCCCAGTGGTGATGATGACATGAGAGACAAACTCCAGTGAACGCTCCAAGCTGAAACAGCTGGGAACCAGATATCATGAAACAAGACGGCCGTGAGCTGGGCAGGACGGTTCCCCAGTGCTCCCACTCCCCGTGCTGGGCTGCCCTCTGCAGCTTTCGTGGTTATTTGTGTCAGTTGCTTTTCCCCTGGACTCAGCACGCCAGATGTGCCCCCCAGGGACACCCAAACTCTTGCTGCCTGGGGAAGCTGGAGAGCAGGAGGGGAGCACTCCTGGTGCTCCCAGTTCCCTACCAGCGAGCGCACCGAGGCCATGGACATGGTGCCTTCCACCGATGTTCTCATCTCTGCTGACGGCCGGGCTGTGGGGGTATAAATAGCAGCTCTCCCTTTTATATGCTGCTGCAGCCTGATTCACTGGGTGATGCAGAGCGGTGACGCCTGCCCCGCTGCCATGGCGACTGCACAGCCAGGCTTTCGTAAACACTGGGTTGGGACAGCTGAGTGAATCAGGAGGGAAGAGGAAGAGGGACAAGTCCTGTGAGAGAGCTGCACCTCAGCCAGCCTGGGCACCTGGCCCCAGGCGAGGGGATGAGTGCGGGGATGAGTTCATGAGGAGCGAGAGAAGAGCAAACCTCAGGGGAATCCCGGGAGAGCTGTTAAGCACTGTGAGCACCATGTGCTCTCCTTCAGCCGGGGGCTGAGGGATTTTACGATGCCTAACATTACATCGAGGTCCTGACACTCCTTTTTATTGGACTGAGGTTGATTTAGCCCCCAGACCTCACTGACTTGCCCCCCTACAAGGACTGCTGAAACCAATTTGTTGCTAGAAAAACTGTCTGAGCTCAAAATTGGAAAGCAGAGAGGCAGATGGGAAAGGCTGTCCCTGCTGCAGAGTGTTTCAGGGTGCATAGCGTGTGTCACCACAGCAAAGGGGGGACTGAAGTGGGCACAGCGATGGACACGGGAGCAAACGAGTGCTGCACCAGACAGGCTGCTTTCCCTGAGAAATGGTTGCCACTGCCTTTCTTGTTGCAAACCAACGTTCGTTTGCAGCCAGGTTTGACACACAAACTGGTGCTCTTGGGTTGGAGTGCAGTGTGCCAGCTGGGGTTGGGGCTCGCCCAGAAGAGCCGGGGCTGCAGACATCACTCACCTCATGAAACTTCCCGAAACTGAGTGATCCTGTGGCCTCTCTTGGATCTTAGGAAGATCCTGGAGAAGAGAAGGTTCTGGAGGAACCTTAGAGCAGCTTCCAGTCCCTGAAGGGGCTACAGGAAAGCTGGAGAGGACTTTCCAAGGGAGTCTGGTGATAGGACAAGGGGAATGGGTTCAGGCTAACAGAGGGGAGATTGAGGAAGGTTGAGGGGTTGGGACTGGGTGAGCTCTGACATCCTTTCCAACCCACAGTGATCCTGTGATCCTCTCTGAACGTGATGAAGGCAGCAGGAAATGATCATCCATAGGTAACTGCCTGCACAGAATAGATCTGGCCATTGCCTCTGTCAGGATGTCTATCAGCTGCCCTCTGTCTGCAAGCGTACTGCCTCTGTTCAGCAGTGATGGTCTGTGGGACCCAGGTGTGCGTTATCAGGAGGTGCAGTGGTTGGTCTGGTAGTCCCCCCTGTACCTGTGAACTCTGCCTCTCTGTCCTCCCGATCTCTCACATCTCAGCACTCGGCACAATGTTGTGTTCAAGGGTGAGCTCAGGCTGAGTGTGGGCACTGCTGGCCAGGCGGGATCTGCTGGCGCCTTTCAAGGTTGCCTGCTTCATGAGCCAAGCCAGTGTCACAAGCTAATGAGGCTGCCTGTTCCCAGAGGCATAAACCCAGCACGAGCCCCAGGAACCAGGTTACTAGCACGTTTGACTCACAGCTGGAAATGCGGGATGGAAACTGCAAGCATTGCACGATTTTGGGGGCTTTTGTTGCTAAATAATAGGGAAAAAAATCCCCCTGATCTTTCCTTTGCACTAGGTGTGTGTGACTTCATAAAGCTGCTGTATTTTGTAATGGGTTTTCTTGTGTTGCCTCCATCGGAGGCAGAATGAGCAGTGGGAACAACAACAACAAGGGATTCAGCAGCAGCTTTGTCTGGAATCCTGCTGGAGGGTGGAAATTTTGTGACATTTTTAATTGAGGGAAGAACATGCGAGGGGAAAGGGGAGAAGTGATCTTAGGTCACAGATAAAGGTTGTGTCCTTGGTCCTCCTCCAGGACTGCTTGGTCCTGACTCAACTGGAGAGGTTCCTGCTCTGGTTTGCGGCTCCGTGATTGCACATTGCTGATTTATAGTGGCTCTGTCTCTTCTGTGCAACTGCCTCTGGGGAAACGGTTCAGGATGAGAGACGCTCCAGTGGCCACTGCTGTCTGAACCCCTGTTTCAAATGAGGCTGCGTTGCTGGCTTGGTCTTGGGGGGTGGGGGGTCGGGCAACACTTTGAAAGGGGAACTCTGGGTTGGGAACACTGGTGAAGACTAGTAGGGACCTGGCAGAGAGAACACTGTGGTCGGAAAGCAGAGGATTTAGAAGCCAGGAGGCCGTCCTAAGAGGTTAGAAAAGGGAGTTGTTAGTAATCTGATAAAGGGATCAGGGTTAAAGTGAGCATTTCTAATGTCTACCTTATCTCCTCTTAAGACAGGATTCATTGCCTTTCTCAAACGAAATGAAGGATGGCAGGGAGTAGAGAAGAGAACCCAGGGGATCCCACCCTGCATCATCTTCCAGCTTTCTGCCACAGCTCCTTTTGTGCTCCAGGAAATGTTCCACTATCGTTTTATCTTCAAAGCCACTCAAGTCTTAAATTGTAATTGGCCTCCTTTCAAGATTTTTATAGCCCTTTCCTCAAGCTGTACAGTCATCCACCTTGAGATTTCCATGGAGTCCTCCTGCTTTGGCTGATCACTTCCAACTGTGACCTCTCCACCTCTTAACCCTCTCACCACAGATAAGGAGCTTCGCAGCCTCTTCCCTCAGGTCCATATCCTGGCTGAGGTTATTTTTCCACTCAGCAACCTTCAGTCTAAGCTCAGATTTTCCTAGAGAGCCACCCGCCCTCCCCACACCTTAAATCTGTCCCAGGTGAGCTGGCTCTTCCAAAGAGCTGCTTTGGGCCGACGGGGGGGAGAAACCTTTTGCAAGGCTTCTGGTCCCAAAGCCCTGAAGAGGACTTCTGCTACTTGTAAAGAGCCCATCTTTTTCTCCGGGAAGAGTTTCTTCCTTCCCCACATTCCCCACACTGCAGCCTTGTCTCTGACGACTCTCCTCAGATAAAGCACTCCAGGGTCTTCTTCTGTCCTCCCGTAACACAGAACATGGGAACTGTGGGTGAGCCAGGCCTCCCCACCAGATGCCTCACTGTACGGGAAGGTTTGAGTGTTGGGCTCCCTGAGAAATCGGCTGCGTTTTGGTTCAGCCTCAGAAAGCAGGCATCACTGCCACGCTGGGTGTGGAAGGACTCTGTTACTGGGGACAGGCCAGCAGCGCAGGCTGAAGAGAGGCAGAGGCTCATAGTGCTGTTCCACCCAGCACAGTTGTTCCCCGAGCACCTGCCATTCCTTGCTGGCAGATGTGCAGTAAGATAAAACTGCTGACAAATCCCGCTCGGCTCCTCTGGCTCCCAGCCCTCGCAGCTGGACAACCTCCAAGACTGTCCAACCTGAGCATGCAGCGTTCACTCTGACTGGTTACCACTGGGACATAGTGAGCTGGTCGCAGTGTGAGGCTCCACAGGCTGCTGACCCACGTAAGATCAAGAACGTTCACTCAAAGACACCATCATCTCACAGCAGGCCTGGTGGGTCAAGCTGGGTTTGAGCTGTGAAGGCTTCTGCAGTCCTGGGAAACGATGAGTGTGGAGCAGGGAGCGACGTTTCCAGCAGGGAGTGGGAACAGCTGGGGATCGGCAGAGGCCTTTCAAGGCTGGTGAATACTGTTTCAAGGGCGTGTAGCTGAAGAGATCACTGTGCATCACGCCGTGGTGTAGCTCTCCAGCCGAGTCCCTGGGTTCATTAGCCCAGGCAGGGAGTGAGAACAGTTCAGTGAGATCTGCACAGGCCGGGCTCACCAGTGAGGTACCCCCTTCAATGACCAGAGCAGTGGCGACTCCTCCAGCTACCCTGGTTTAGTTCTGGAAGCTCAGACTGGCTTTTCCAGAAGGTTACCACAGCGCAGCGGTTAGGGCATGGCTATTAAGCCTGTTGTCCTGGGGGTTTTCTTTATTAACTAAAACCAACACCAATAAAACCCCCAAACACTGCACCAGCAAACACATCGCTAGCGTGTCCTCACGCCTCTCCATGCTCAGCTGGGCAAGCTCTGTAGGATTTCCAGGATGAGTGATCCTGGAACACTCCTGGAACCCTGACCACAGCAACAGCTCTAGCACTGAGGCATTTCTCCACTAACTATCATCCCTCCAGCCACGCAGGCTGCACCTGTGTGGCCACGAGCTGTCTCCAAGCAGTACTCAGAGGACAACGAGTTATCTCACTGTGGGAAAATACCAGCTGGACCATTATAACTCCAAGAGCTCTAGAGCAGAGAAGCCTTCAGTTTTCATCCTTCCAAGGTTGCCTCTAGTGTGTAGAACACACCACGCGTGGCTGACGCAGCATCACAAGTCCCCGCGGAGCACATCCCCATGGATTGGCTCCCCAGCCCAGTACAGGATTCTCCCTCCCAGCACTGAAAGCAGCCACCGGCTGCACAGATTAGGCTCTTCCAGTGCAGTCACACAAATATCTGAATCATCACTCGAGCATCTGGGGTTTCTGGCAAGAAGGGCTGCTGGTGGTTCCTTAGAAACCTCTCTCCTGGGATGGGTAAGTGACTGCAAACAAAGAAAGGGAGGACAAAGACCGATTTTTCTGTGAATCATGGTGCTCCCTGGCCTGCGTTTGAGGACATGGAGCATACTGCCTGCGCTGCTCTGCTGTGAGAGCATCTGCTGAGGCTCATACCCAGTTTAGCACTTGAACATCAGCTTCTTTCATTGTCTAAGCCCAGTGGTTCAAGCAGTCAGTACAAGATCGAAAGTGTTAACCTAGGGTGGAGCTGCGGAGGAACTGAACTGTGAGGAGTCACCCACAACACTTCTGCCTGTCTGCAGGGACCACAGCCTTCCCTGGGAAGGTTCTACTGTGGCATCTAGGTGTCTGACTTCTGTGCAGGAGCATTCGGGTTGCACAAACCCATCAGACTCCCAGGTCCCTGCGTTTTTCAGCCTCTGCATCCTGCCCAGCAAGGAGCTCACCTTTGCACCCCAGAGGTGTCAGGAAGCCCCGTGCAGCCGTATGGAATGGCTCCTATTCCTGTGAGACAGAGACGGTTCTTCCAGCGTGAGCTGGAGCTGCTAATTAGTTTTAGCATCCCAGCTGCTGGGGGGGATCCCCAGAATGTACATTAAACGTGAGTAATTGAGCCGGGGTTTGCCCTCTGCTACCCTGGAGGAACCAAGGTCTTCCAGCTATTACATCTGACCTGAGCTGGGTTTTAATTTAGCCGAGCAGATGTGGAGAAAGTTGGAGTGAAAGGAGAGCAGGGCCTTAAAAAGCCAGGGAAACTGTTCCAGAGGGTTTCTGCCTTTAGTGTGGGACTGGAAACCACCACCCCCGCCACGCTGATGTAGCAGTGCTAAGGTTAACGGCCAAATCCCTCCAGGAACCTGGATCCGTGTGCCTAGAATTTGTCAGAAACACTCAACCAAGAGATTCCTCAGTGCAAAGGAGAGAAGCCTGAGACTTCAGCTGTGCAAAGGAGCCTCTGGTTCGTAGAGCGAGGGCAGCTCTTCCAGGCTTTCTGAAGTTAATGACCAAATTGCTTCTCCATCCAAGAGGGAAACCGTAAGTGGGTCCTAGTGCAGTAGGAGCAGTGGTTAGCAGCCTCAGATCAATGCAGAGGCCACCATTTACCGTTTCAACCTGCAATTACAGGTTGATCACGGGAAGTCAAAGACGTCGGAGCTCTGCCTGGGGGTGTCTCTTGCACAGAGGACACGTTTGTGTGATTTCTTCAGTATGTAATAATAAACCACGACTGTAGTAAACGTGGTGTCTGCTCTGGGGCCCCAGCATGAGAGAGACACAAAGTGGCTCCAGAGGAGGGCCCTGGAGATGATCGAGGGGCTGCAGCACCTTCCTCTCAGAGGACAAGCTGAGAGGTTCAGCCTAGAGAAGTGAAGGCAAGGGAGACCTTCTGCAGCCTTTTGGAGCTTACAGAGGACCTGTTGCTGTCCTTTCCCCCACCCCTTGGGTTTGATCTCTATGTCTCCTCGTGGGAAATGCTGTGTCCTGACAGGACTGCTTGTGCACAACATCCTGCACACGGTTCCTCCTCTTCGACTGGCTCCAAGTGGTGCATTTTGTGCTGACTGATGTGATTTCAGTCCCTGTCTGAGATCCTCACTCTCAAGCAGAATTTAGGGGGATGTTTGTTGTGTTTATGTTGCTGCTGGTAGGAGAAGATTTTACCCCCAAATTCCTGTTTCTCATTGGGGTGCTGCGATGCAGGGCACCTGTCTTGGGGTGGCTGGGCTCGGGCTGTGCTCCTTTCAGGTTGCATTTATGGGCTTTCCAGGCTGCTTCTTGCTTTCCCCCAGAGCTTTCCCCCTTTGGTTGCTGTTGTCGCTAGCAGCTGCCCATAACCAGCCTTTCACCGATACCCACAGGAATGGGGTGTCTCTGGTGGCCACTTGGCACAGGAAATCAATTAGCAAAACGAACTGAACAGCAAGGGTAGCTCATTAGTGAGATATTTCTCATCGAGTTGTATTGGAGAGATAGATCAGGGCTCTGTGGAGGTCTGGATCCGTCCTGGGGCTCCACAGCTTGAGCTTCAGAAGAGCTGTTTTCCTCACAAACAGATCTCTGTCCCTGTTGGCACTGTTGTCTCCGTGTTGTTGCCTGACCCCTGATCTTGTCATCCCTAACTTACAGTGACACTGCACCTCCTTCAGCAACAGCTCCCATTTGCCATAGAACCATCACGGTTGGAGGAGACCTTCAGGACCATCAAGTCCACCCCCCCACCCAGGGCTTCTAGCCGAGATTTAGCAGTGCTGAGGAGCCTTTTCCATGTTGCCACACTCCTGCAGAGCTGCTTCATCCCTCCTCTGCCAGGGAGCTGCACACAGAACAGGACACTCTTTCTGCCTGGGAGAGCTCTAGGCGAGACTGACGTAAAGAGGGAGGGTCAGGACTGGCTGTACAGGCATAAAAGGTCAGTAATAGAGCCAAGTGTTGAACTCCTGAATCCCCACTGAGTCCTCTTTCTCCTCAAGTTTCTTGTGGATGGGGGGATATTAGTCCCACCTGTACAGAGACACAGACATCTGGCCCCGATGAGGCAGCTCCACTTCCAAGGGCTTCACCGTTCTACCCCCAGACTGACTTCTTCAATGACTCTGGCTTTTTTTTTGGACATCTGATCCTCCCTTCTCCTTCCTTTTGGCACCGCTTCAGTCACAACCCCTCGCACATTAGTTCAGCGCTGGATTTACCGAGCTTTTGAGCTGTGCAGGGAAACGCTCCCCACAGACCTCTTCCTCTTCAGCTACACCCTTCCCCATCATTTTATATCTCTCTTCCATCAAAATCCACATGAAAACACTTCTCCTAAAGGGTCTCTGTTTTGTCTGCTCAATCCCTTCATATAAATTTAACTCTCCAGTGCAGCCGGTCCGACCCCAACAGGCATCTTGTGAGGGGATGCAGGGAGCCAACGAGCCTGCCCTGCCTGCCTGCTCCGAGCAGAGCCAAGCCAAGCACCAGCGCTGCGCTGCCAGCCGACAGCGCTGTACACCTCAGCTGATTTCCAAGTGATTACAACTACAAACCGCATTACCCTAAACCCGTAAGCCACCTCATTTCCTGCCTGTATTCTGAGAGGGAAGGAAAAGGTAGCCTACTTTTCCTTTGTTGTTAAAAGCTGTAATTAAAGAACTAGGCAGGGAGATGCACGCTGAACATCTGGCTTTCGCTGAGGTCTTGCTCTGCCTATTTTTTCCAGCTGCGTTGGCTCTTTGCTTTGAAGGATCCTTGCTCGAGCTTCCCTGAAGATCGTTTTCCTACTGATTGGATGTCCCCTGGCCATCTTCCCATTTGAGAAGGGAAAGTCAGAGCGGATACCACACATGAACTTGGCTGAAATGGGACCCAACTGTCCCCTCCACTTTCAGGCGCAGCTGGAACAAAGAGCTGCGGATTAGGAAAACATCCCACTGGATGCAAACAAGCAGCCCCAGTCAGACAGCTCTGTCTGCTGCTCCTGAGGGCCTCACTACCCTCACCTGCTCTGCAGAGCTCTGCACCTTCCTGATCAGGGCCAGCCGGGAGGAAGTGAAGCTGAGTAAGGACCCTCAATAGTCAGGCAGAGTCACGGCCTGCTGACCAGGGACTGCAGAGGCAGGCAGTTCTTTGTGGGGTTTTTAGTCTTTTAGGTGTCAGCTCGCTGCCCTGGCCTGCGCCTGTGTGGATGACATCATGTGCCCCCAGACTCTGCTCGGTCCGTGGTCTGTCTCCTCGCCCATGGCTGGCAGCACTTCTGGAGGTCTCACTGGACTGAATGATTTTCAGAGATCCCTTCCAACCCAACCCATTCTGTGACTCTTGGGCCAAAGTGTGGATGGCAGGGGGTTACAAACTGGTTTTGGGTCAGGTACCAGTGACCCTGGAGGCAGTGGGAAAAGATTTGGATGCTGCTCCGAGGTCATGATGTTCGTGTGCTTCCAGCTGGCTGGGGACCGGCACAGGCGATGCCGGCCTGGCACATCTCCTTGCACAGGGTGCTCCACTCTCCCTTTTGCTGCGCTAGGACAGATGGCTGGGGAGAGGACGGGGCAGTGTTATGTGCAGTAAGGGGAAGGGAGAGAGGAGCCAGCACAGAGGAAAATCACTAACTGATATTTAGGCACCTAACAAAGACCTTCAGCACTGACTTCACCTCTGCACCAAACAGTGACCTCGTTAATGCCTCCATCGTTCTCCCCCATAGCTAAAAGTTCTGCCCTTAGGATTGAGTCCAGAAGATGAGGAGATTGCCACTGTGGTGTGGGCTGCAGACTGCATTGAAGTGAATAGATGGGAGGTGGGGGTTTTGCAATCGTGGCCCATGGCTTGGCACAGCCTCACCAGGCCCCTGAACACAGAAGACAGTGCTGTGGGATGTGCAGTGCCTGAGTCCTGGTGTCAGGTCATCACATCTCAGGCTCTGGTGTCAGGTCATCACGTCTCAGGCTCTGGTGTCAGGTCATCACGTCTCAGGCTCTGGTGTCAGGTCATCACGTCTCAGGCTCTGGTGTCAGGTCATCACATCTCAGGCTCTGGTGTCAGGTCATCACGTCTCAGGCTCTGAATCAGTGCAGTGACCTGTGCCTGAAAACTGGAGTTGTCTTCAAATGCCTTTGTGAGACTGGGAGCACAGGGTGATTCCATGGCTGAATGTCTCCAGTTCCACACTGCTGGGAAGAGAATGGTGAGTACCAGCAGAGGCAAACGCTCTAACATCTGTGATGACAGCCCTGAGGAGGTTAATGCACTGAGAGCAAACAGTGAGCCTGTTGATCCTTAGCTATCAGGTCAGGGTGCTGGAGAAATCTTCTCAAGGAGTTACCTCCACCAGTGGTGGGGTGAAGACAACTGCTCGTTCGATGGCAACTATTGCATGACCACCCAAGCCCTTCAGCTAGTAGTGCCCTTCTTTTCTCATGCACACGCACACCCACATCTGTGCTAACCGGCTGAGCACAGAAGCTGCGGTTCCAGAGGGAGGGCACACAACCTGGCTGCTTCATCACAGCAGCTGCTGGTGTCCAGGAGCAGCTCCTTTTCTACTGAAGATCTTTCTAGGTACAAATCCCGGCTCAGCTGCTCCTCCGACTGCAGCTCCCAGCCTGTGCAGGCATCTCCAGTCCAATCTGGAAGACGAGCAGCCCCTCCAGAGAAGAGCGCCAGCACGGAGGAGCACCAGAGCCTTGTGGACAGTGCCGTTCATGGACACCAGTAAGGGGTCTGAAGGGGTTTGCCTGCTGAGCTCGCTGCACGTCACACGAAGGTGGGAATATTCCTGCTCTCTTGGCCTGATGTAGGAGACTCTTGAGTTCGGAGGTGCTTACTCCTCACTTTTTCTGCCTCTTTGCAGCCTTCACCTGGGGAAGGACTAAAGCAGCCTGCTGGCTGTGCTGCAGGAACCTGATGGACAACCTCCCGGACTAGGGAAGGTTCCCACGGGCCGCTCACTGTGTTCAGAACCAAGAAGCGAGGCCGTAGCTAACAGTGCCAATTCAGAAGGGGCTTTTACCTGCAGGTTTGCCTTTTGGCACCCGAACTCTGCCTGCTTCCTGCTGTAGACACCTGCCTCACCCCTCACTCTTCCCTACGGTCGTTTTCTGTCAGCAGCAGAGTGCAGTGGCTCAGTCAAACCCGTGCGGCCAGCCCTGGCACCGGTTTCTTCTCCCAGCACCCTGTGTGTGCCCCAATAGCTCGGATTTGCTATTGCAGAGTTTCTCACTCTGCCACGGCCCTTGGGAGTTAAAGGCAGCCTAAACGTCAGAGTTCCACCTGGAATGCTTTAGAGACAGGAACCTGGGCTTATCCCACTGGCACTGGGACAAAAGCAGCCTCTGGACTGCAAAGCCAGGCAGGCTGGGCTGTGTTCAGGATTCCAGTTCATGCTCAGACTGATATTTCCTCATGAATTATTCACGGGACAGGACTATTAAGAAGACTCTGATCCTTGTCGTTACACTTTAAGGATGAAATTACATCAAGCTGCAGTGTTTGCAAGTTCCCGCTGTCCCTCAGACAAGGGGGTTTGTTGTTTGTTCAAAGACTGGGAACATTTCAGGTTCTGATGGCTCTTAATGCTGCCTAAATGAAAGCTGATGCTTTGGTGGAAGGCCTTTTGCAGTGAGGTGACAGGCACAAGACGGGGAGCAAGGAGTGGATAGGTTCTGATTTGAACGTCTGGTCTGTGCTAAAATCAGTCTGGAAATGTAAGACAGGACCGAGCCCCAGTGTGCGTGGCTTTAGAACCCCCTGTCTGGCACACGGGCTCGCTCAGGGCACTGGCAGGCCTCTCCTCCTCTGCTGGTACACACTCCAGACCTAAAGCTGCCAGCTTTCTGGTTAATTTACAGTCCTGACCCCTGAAACCTTCCAGTCAGTGACTTTATGACTTCCTCGTTAGTTTTTGGTCTGCAGGCAAAGCACAGAGAAGGCAGTAAGGAGGAGAACCCCTTCTGTTTCCTGTAGCAGAGGCAGTGCCAGGGCTGTGATGAAGCATTGGCAGGTTCAAGTGTCAGTGGGATGACCCTGAAACAGAGTCCTGCGTTGCTGGCCGCACAGCCAGGAGCCCTCACGCCAGGGCTGACCAGGCTGAGACAACCTCGTTGTGAAGAAAGGCCAGAACTAAGAGCCATCCTGGTGGGGTCTTGGTTTTTAAAGAACACGATGGGGGGAAAAGGACTCAACATGGCAAGCAGCCTTGTGCCAGGCCCTCTCCTGCTGATTCCACCTTCTTACCAGATTGTAAGGTCTGGAACAGCTACCCGGGTCTGCTGTGTCTCTGGGGCATCCCTGAGCTGAAGGGATCTCTGGTCTTTTTCTAAGCACAGAGGCTGCTTTGTGCCAAGCAGGCTGTCAGTGGTTAACTCTGCCTTCCCTTTGAAAGAGAGCAGGTCTGCTGAACTGCACTGGGACCTGCCGAGACAATCACCGTGAGCTGCAGGGGGACTCTACCCTAAAACCCCTCCTGCAGCTAGGGGAGTGAGGGTGGGTGCCCTCAGGAGACCAGGGGGGCCATTAACTGTGGGACAGCTGCATCAAGCTCCGATGGCCCACGCTGTGCCCCTGTAGCTGCAGACGTGCTCCAGAGTGGAGGCACAGTTTGGGTACCTGCAGTCAGGATCAGATCGCGACTGGGAGCCTGCTCATCCGCTCTGGATTTTCGCTGAGGATGCCTGGGTTGCCTCCTGGGTGGAGCTCACTCTTCACAGAAGGACACGGGGAGACGTGTTGGTCTGCTGCCTAAGCCACTAGCCACTGGCTTCGGTTGAAGCAGGGAGGGGAGGATGGGAAGTGCAGACTGTGGGAGCTGACTGCAGTGGTTCCCTCGTGGTGGTGAAGGGCTGATAACAGATAACAAGGGTCTAGAAACAATGAGCTGAGGACGGGGAGGTGCCTTCAGACAGCTGCTCCTTTAATTCACTGCAACTGTCTGCAGGGAGAGCAATTAATCAGAGGAGATTTCCTGCAAAGCAAGGTCTGAGATGCACATTTCCGTGTGTGCCAGGTGAACTGCCCTTGTGCGGGGGATGAATGGGGATAAATACAGAGGACAGGACATATCTTTGGATCCCTCCTGTCGTTCTGCTCCGTTGCTTTTGTCCGTATCCAGCGCTTGAGATCTCTCAGCTCCCATCAGTGCCTGCTGTGGCGAGAGCAGAGAGGCCACAGCCCTATCTCTTCCGTTGTATCTCTCATCTGTGGCCAGTCCTCTGCAGCTTCGCTCAGTTCCTTGTTGGTACAAATCCCTTTGCTTAGGGTTGGGCCGAAAGTTGTGGGGTTTTCTGGAGAGCATGGAATGAAGAGCTGCCTCCCCCTGACAAAAGAGGATTGGGAGGTACAGGGCTTCTTATCACTGAGAGGTATCTGGCTTCTCCTGAGGGTCCTTAGGATTTCCATGGCAGGGGATGCTGATCTTCACCCAAGCGCACAGCCCTGGTGCTGCTGTTGTCTGAAGGAGACACCCACAGCACACTGACCTGCAGAAGTGGCTGTGAGGTTGTGAGAACAGAATGGCCTGTCCACCTGTTCCCCGCACGCACAGGAGAGGAGATCAGACATACTGGGCCCTACGACTGCGACTCCCCCTCTCCTCCCCTCTGGGTTTTTGCCTTCAGGAAAAGCAGGCATTTACCGTTTGGTCAGGTTTCTACGCTGGAAGCAGCCTGGGAAGGGGGGGGGGGGAAGAATTTCTGCTCCATACAGTCTGATCTTCCTTTATAAATCAAATTCCAATTTGGCTTCAGCCCTTCAAGACCTCGACCCAAACTCCCGTGTGAAACGTTTGGGTTGTAGTTAAAATTCCCCCGGAGAATCTGCCTCCACACATCGCTCCTCCCGACTCCAGAAACGTCGCTTCCCTACCTCGTTTCAGGCCAGAACTGGAGGCACCTGGAAAAGATTATTTCCACAACGAAATAGGACTGGGAAAACGTGTAATTGTGCCCTCGGAGAAGCTGACTTTGTCTGGAGTTCCTGCGCCCCCGGGCTCGACCTGGGTGATGGGCAAAGCCAAGCGCTGGAAAATGCATCGGCAGAACAGAAGGGGAGATGCCAGCTGCAGCTGAGGAGGCAGCTGGACGCCAGCAGGGCTCCTCCTCCCCTCCTGCTGGACCAGTCTGCTGGCATCACTCCCCACCTCGTGCCTTAGACCATGAAATATGTAGGGTTGGGACCTCTCCTTAAACTTGAGCAGGCAGCTGCACAGGTCAGTGGTTCTGTATACATACGGCAACGTGACTGTGTCTGCCTGCACCTTCGCAGCTGCTCCGACCCCGCTGCTGCATGTTCCCCGGGACTTTACAAGTGTCTAACAGGCAGTAGCAGCCGAGGATAATGGTCCCTATCGACCCCCCTCCCAGGGCTGACGGTGCCAGCTGGGCACAGTTCCAGCCAGAGAGTGAGGGTACCCTTGGGCTCCGTAAGCTGCGCTGGTGTCCAGCAGCCTCTCCTCGGGCTGCAAATACAGAACGGGCACCCTCAGTCACGAGCAAAGAAGCCGGTAGTGCTAAACACAGGAAACTGAGCTCCAAGGCCTGGGAACGTGACCTGATAACCAGACAGACAGATAAGAAGGGCTTTAGGAAGGGCTTTTCTCGGAGCTCCACAACTCGACTGCGTCTCTGTGAGGGAGGGAAGCGTTGTGAAGGCTGCCCAAGCCTCTAGTGTCCTCCGCCAGAGCCCCAGTGACCATGCTGAACTGATTAGAGTGATTGCACCATGGAATGGCTGTGTTTGCTCCTCTGGCTTCGAGTTCAGAGGGATGACCAACAAGCTAACTGATGTTCTTAGCAGTGTAGACCCAGAAGGGTTGGAGCAGATGTTGCAGGCTCTCTGCAGGCAAATACATGAGGTTTTGTGGTTTCTCTTAAGTGTTTGCTAATATCTACCACATTGCAAAGCCCAACGGCCCTTCTCAGCAGAGCTGGCTGCTCGTAACACAAGGCAGATGATTTCATCTGTGGTGAGGACTTTCCATTTCTACAAGAGCCAGGCGAGGCCTGAACTGCTCGAACCTGTGAGCGACACAGGGAGCAGGAACAGCCCAAAACCCCAGCCGGTACCAGACCCTCGGGTGCCTCTGCCACGGGGTTGCGTGGTGCCGCTGCCTCTGAGCCTGCGCATGGCCACGTGCTGTGAGGCTGCTCCTTCCAGTCCAGAAGTGAGTGAGGTGGGAGATTTTACAGCAGTCCTCTGAGGCAGGAGGATTGTCAGAGCTGGAGGAACTCAAGTGCACTTAGTTTTGTCTCCTCCATCGGAATGGTTGTCCCTGCTCCTCTCTTCTGCGTGGCTTGCTTCCACAAAAGTGAATGTCAGCTTTTCCTGAGGAACCAGGTAAAGCAGCTGTAATGGGACCGTTTTCCTTTCAGAGGGGAAGGAGATAGCCCCTTCTTGCAGTCCTGAGCACACTGAGACCCTGAAGAGGGTTGTGGTGTTCAGTCCTGGGTGGTTTTGGTGGAGCTTCTTTCCCCTAGAAAAGGGGGTCTCTTCCAAACACGTGGAATCCTCGAGGAGCACAAACCAATCCCTTCTGGGTTTGCTGAGTGCTCCCGCTGGGTGTAGGAGATGCAGAAAACTCTCGACCATTGTTCTGGCAGCCTTACCCAAGGGCGTTGAGTTGGGTTGGCCCGGCCCCGAACCTCTTTCCACTGATAAATGAGGAAAGAAGCCGGATCAATCGGAGCCACAAACCATCCACCTCATGTCGGAAGAACTGCCCCTGCCGACAGACCCCCTGCTCTGAGCTCTGTTGGTTTAGCAAACAAACAGGGGGGTTGGTTGAGTGCGGAGCAGCTCTTCTTCATGGGTTTTCTGTTTGGACCGAGAACAAAACAAACAGAATCACAACAGCAATTCCCACGGCTCTGCTCCCGGGAGCTCCCAGAGCAAGGGAGAGCGAAGTAGAGTTGATGTCTTGGTTGAAGCGCTGGCCCCTTCGGAATCGAAGGCAGCAGTCCCATTCATCTCGCTGGGGTCAGGCTTTCACCTTCATCTGCCACTTGCAGCCCGGCTCCCTTCGGCACACGCTGCAGAAGCGGAGGAGGCTTCTCTCCGGTCAAACCACTGCGAGGGAATCTGTCCCGGGAGAAGAGGCAGCACACACTCCTCCTGTCTGCCCCGAAACCGCACTTCTCACATCGGCTTCAGCCCATCTTTGTGTCTTGGTCTAGAGTCTACCCCGCGTAAGACGTTAATGACTTCTGACAAGCACTTCCCTTGTGTCTGGGTTTTGAAAGTCAAACCCAGAGCATAAAACGGCCCCGTCCTGGCCGTGCGGTGGATTGAAAGCAGCAGAAGCTGATAGCAAACAGCTTTTCCCAGATGGTGAGTTGAGTTTGTTCTCTCCCGTGGATTCCTGCCTTGCCGTGTGCCACCAGGCAGAGCATGCTCCACGCTGAGCGTCGCTCTGAAGCACTAAAGCACTGCCTGCTTTCCAGTTGCACTCCTTTCCCGTGAGCTGCACTTTCTCCCCGACACCCAAAAAGGTTTGTCTTGCAAGAAAAACCTTCAGAGAGCCTTGTTTAGAGCAGGGAGCAAATCAGAGGGCTCCCACGGAGGGGGTTCTCACCCTGGGGGGTGAGAACAGCTGTTCCCTTTGCTGGGCAGCCCAGCATCGTGGACCTCCAGTTGCTTCTCTCACTGAGTTAGGGGCAAGTGCAGGGAACCTCGCACTTGTCACCCGGTGTGAGGACAAAGCAGCATTAGTGGGTCTCTGTTTCATTTACGTGTAACCTCAAGCTGTGGAGCGTCTGAAAGCCTTCAGAACTTCAGCTGCTCTTATGACAGAGGGCATGCAATTGATTCCCTAGGGCTAACAAGTCATCGTCAGCCACAAGCCATGGTGGCTGAGCCTGGGCTCTCTTCAGGGAACCTGGCTGCACAGCAGAGTCCTTGGCTGGTTGAAATAAGCGTGCGTGTTGTGTGCCCTCCTCTCCCACAATCAGTAAGGTTGGAAAGGACCTCTAAGATCATCAAGTCCAACCTTCCACCCAGTAACTCGACCCTCACCAACCCAGCACCTCCACAGCCAAACAATCACTGTGAGAAATCACACCCTTCAGGCCCGTCTCATTGCGGGCACCTCCAGTGCAGCAGGTCCGCCTGAGAGGGCTGCTCTGGCCCATTGTAAACTGTGGGGAGTCAGGGTGGTCTTTGGGGGGAGAGTGGGGTCCATCTCATCCAACCCCAAACCCCTGTGAACAGCAAGGTGTCTCACCCCCAGCTGCAGGGACAGCTGATGGCCGTGAAGGCTGAGACTCCCTGCCCTCATAAGGACATTTGCCTCCGGGTCCCTCCAGACCTGGGCAAGGCTTCACTGCGTTCATCAAGCCCAGTCAGCTGGGCTGCTGCAGGGGAAGGGTCATTGAGGCCTGGTGGGCGTGTGGGTTTGAGCACATGGCCCGTGGCATCACGGGTGGCACCCATTGCCCACTGCAGCCCGTGGAAACCCCTCCGCTGGGTTCTGTGCTGGCTGAGCTCTCCACTTACTCCCGGGTTTGTGTGTTCATGTTTTTAAGCAAAATCCCTTTGTGTCTGTGCTTGGAGGCTCCCCGGGGGGGGCAAAGCTGACAGCAGCGCCCACCTCAAACAAAACCATGGATCCCACTGGCTCCTGCGCTGTTAAACAGAACACGTGAGGCAAACAGCGAGTGGTTTTAACACTGCGAGGGGGAGATGAGGCACAAACTTCACATGGATTTATCAGCAACACGACATCACATCCAGGCATCATGCTGTGACTATCGAGAGGGCAGGAGACAGCCGCAGTGAGGGGGAAAGCCGTGGCAGGACTGAGCGGGACCTGCTCTTAGCATCTTAAAGGAGCAGTTGAGTTCTGCTAGAGGTCACTAATGTAGAGGTATCACAGCCTCACGGTAATGATGAGGCTGGAAAAGACCTTAGAGATCATCCAGTCCAACCTAAACCCAACCAACCCAAGGAAACCAAACGCCTAACACCTAACCATGGTGTGTATGTATCTCCTACCACACATTTCCTCCTCCCTTCCCGCTAGATCACCCTATCCCTTCTTCCTGCCCTCAGCTTTTCCTTCTCTCTGGCTCTGGCAGCCACAGTCACCCAGGCTGGGCGCGGGGCACACACAGCAATCACACACATCCACTGCAAGGGAGCATTTTCTCTTCTGCCTAGCAGCTACACAATCCCAGCTCTCAGCCTTCGCCCCGTTCTCCTTTACGGAGTTCATCGGCATCAGGCCATGGTTCAGACATCTGTTTGAAATAAAGAACCATTTCCCCACGTCTGCCACCTCCCCTCCTTCGCAGTCTCACCCAGTCCCAGGTTCCAGCCCTGATTAGCCAGCGCACACGTGTTCCCAATAAAGCCATCTTCCCTTCACACACCCCCTCCCAGTCCCAGCTGTGGGCTTCCCTGCCGCGTTACCCTCCTTCCCTGCCTCCCGTACCTCCCCTCCTGCCTTGTCTGCAGCCACACTCTGCCTTGGGGGACCGCTCTGCTCCCACAGCAGTGGTTTGTGGTCGTGTTAGGGTCTTCGTTCTGGAGAAGCAGCTCTACAAAGGGTAGATAAATCTCACCGACTGCATTTGGGATGGGGCAACTAAAGGCTGCAGAGAGGGGCACAGCAGGCCGGGGGATGGCACCTGGGACCCTGCTCTCAGCTGGTGTAAAGCAGGGACTCAAGAGTTGGGCTAAGGAACATGTGTCCCTGTGCTGCGTGGTTCTTCCTCCCCTTGCAGAGTCTTCACTCAGGGAAGCATCGCTCGCCTGGGGGTTGCAGATCCTTTCAGCCCTGCTGTTGTTCAGGGCCCAGAGATAGTCTTAAACAGCAGAAAATGATGGCACGGGCCCATCCTTGCTCCCCTCTGCAGAGCAGATGGCTTGTGCATGTCCCCAGTGTCACCCAGTGGGGCTCTGGGGCTCGTGCCTCTCCCTGCAGCTATTCCCACCCAAACTGCGTTTTGCTCTGCTCTGTAAGTGCTCTCAGCGCTGAAGGGCTTTCCTTTCCCCTGCCTCTGCTGCTGTGGACATCACCAGAACA
>VZRI01000644.1:29661-89999 GCA_013397515.1 Upupa epops
ATCACCAGAACACGACAGCGCAGACAGTGCTTCCCTTCCCTGCTGATCCGGGAGCTGGCACTGCCAGCCCCAGCTGCTCAGCAATTGCCAGTGTCCTCCTGAGCGTCACCGTGGGGAGCCTGAAGCTATTTGAAAGGACAGTGTTCCAGGTAAGAGGTAAGGTGCTCAGCAGTCAGGGCTGAAGAGAAGAGAAGAGAAGAGAAAGAGAGGAGGAAGAGAAGAGAAGAGAAGAGAAAGAGAGGAGGAAGAGAAGAGAAGAGAAGAGAAAGAGAGGAGGAAGAGAAGAGAAGAGAAGAGAAAGAGAGGAGGAAGAGAAGAGAAGAGAAGAGAAAGAGAGGAGGAAGAGAAGAGAAGAGAAGAGAAAGAGAGGAGGAAGAGAAGAGAAGAGAAGAGAAAGAGAGGAGGAAGAGAAGAGAAGAGAAGAGAAAGAGAGGAGGAAGAGAAGAGAAGAGAAGAGAAAGAGAGGAGGAAGAGAAGAGAAGAGAAGAGAAAGAGAGGAGGAAGAGAAGAGAAGAGAAGAGAAAGAGAGGAGGAAGAGAAGAGAAGAGAAGAGAAAGAGAGGAGGAAGAGAAGAGAAGAGAAGAGAAAGAGAGGAGGAAGAGAAGAGAAGAGAAGAGAAAGAGAAGAGAAGAGAAGAGAAGAGAAGAGAAGAGAAGAGAAGAGAAGAGAAGAGAAGAGAAGAGAAGAGAAGAGAAGAGAAGAGAAGAGAAGAGAAGAGAACTCCAGTCTTCAGCAGTTTTGTGTCCTGGAAATGTCTAGGTGTTTGCTGAACCAGATGGGAACCAGAAGATTTATGTAGCTGGGACCGAGAGGGAGTGAGAGAGATACGGACCAAGTTCCTCCTCACCTTGGTTATCTCCCCAGCCCCAGAGGACTCGTTCTGGTGTGCTTTGTCATGTATTATTCCATCCGATATAAATCAGGAGGGAATGAGACAGACATGTGGACCTGGAGTCTGTTCATGTAATCATCCCCTGGCCACGGTCCCAGGCTGTGAACCAAATGTGTAAATAGATGGAGGATGAAAGCTGCTGAGCCTATCTGCTCAGAAATTAGGCCTTTGTCTGCGAGTTGCTAAGGTAAACAGGGTGGACTTCAGGAGAGAGACACAGGCAGTGACTGCAGAGCTCAGGGAAGGTCTGCTGTGCCCAGACCCCAGAAGATTAATGGCAGTGGCTGTCAAAGAGGGTCTGGGGCTGTGCGAACAGCCTCCTTGGGGCACAGATTTCCTTTTATTGATAGGTGGCCACATCTTCTTGTCTGGTTCATGGCTGCAATTCTGTCAAGCTGGGATGTAGAGACAGAGAGTCCACAAACCTCTGAGGACCTAGACATGACTGCCCTTGGGTTCAGTCAGGACTTATTCCAGTAAAGAA
Organism: Upupa epops; assembly: GCA_013397515.1. Classification (NCBI taxonomy): domain Eukaryota; kingdom Metazoa; phylum Chordata; class Aves; order Bucerotiformes; family Upupidae; genus Upupa; species Upupa epops. The sequence goes on from VZRI01000644.1 coordinate 31,038, forward strand.
AGAACCTGAGCTCTCTTCTAGATCTGTTCCATGCTTTCTGCCCCACAGACCACCTCAAGACAGCCCCAAACACACCTGACCCCTCTGGAAGGTGAGCAATTAGCTCTCTAACGAGAGTGCTCTCAGCCATGGGATGGGTACACCTGCCAACCCCCCGGGACAGCTGCCCTGGCTTTTGCCCCTCCCGGCTGGGCATCAAATAGGTCAGAGCTCCTGATGACCGCAGCTGCTCTGGTCTGCGTCCCGTGGCCGAGCTCTGGTCCTTGTCCGCCCGGCAGCAGAGCTCAGGAGCTCAGCAGGTACCCGCCCGCTGAGACCTGATTCTTCCTTTCGCGTGGTTTCACCACGCAGACCCAGCAGCAGCCCCCACCGCCCCGTCCACGGGCGTGGGTGGAAATTCCCACCAGCTTTCTGGACGGGGCGACACCCCCCCCGGCAGGTCTGAGCAGACTCTCCTGCTGCTTCTCCCTAGGCGTTTCCCCGACACCTGGCTCAGTGCGGAGCCTGGTGCCGCAGCGGGACCGGCCGGGGAGGGGTGGGGGGGAGCTGGGTTTCCCTGCCGCCCACCCGCGGAGCCGCTGCGGGGCGCGGTTGCCGCGGCGCGGCCGCTCGCTGCTCCCTGCTCCCCCTCCCGAGCCTGAAGCCGTGTGATCCCCTGCTTTATTTATCTTATTTTTGCTGATTGCCATGGAAACAGAGCAAAGCAGAGGGTAGATCCCGGCCCGATAGCGAGAAGACAGCGCTGGTGGTTTCCACTGTCACACGCGTGGCTGCAGCGGGCTTTCCCTGCGAGCAGAGCCCCGCATCTGCAGCCCCGCGCCCGGGGCGGCTCGGCCACCCGAGGAATACAAGCCCCTCATTATGGCCAAGCGGGATCAGAGCACGTAGGTCTGCTCAGACACTGCGGTGCATTGTGTGTGCGGTGCCTCTCCGCGGGGACAGCATAAAAGCCTCTTTTAGCCTCCCGCTGGAGCAGGGCAGCTGTATCTCCCGGCGCGGACGATGCTGAAGCCCCGCTGTCCCTGCCCCGCAGAGCCCCGCTGGGGCGGGGATGAGAAGGCAGCTGCTGGTTTAGCGTTTGATTTCCCAGGTTCGTGCAGGTTCAGGGCTTGGAGGGAGCTGCCCTCGCTGCTGTGCGTGAGGCTTGGGAAAACCAGTGGGAAGGTGGCTGAAGCTGTGTTTGGCTCACGGACACCCCAGGTGTCTGGCCAAGTCAGCAGCTCCAAGCTGGCTCTGTGGGATAAGGCTGAGCAGCCGCACAGATCGGGGTAGCTCTGGCCCCTAATTACCTGCTGCTGACTTTGAGACCACAGCCCCTGCTGCTTGAACAGGACAGGTGGGTCACAGCACTCCTCAGTTCTGCAGCCCAGCCCGGGTCTCCCTCTGGAAAGCCAGTGAAACAGCACCAGTCAGGACATAAATAACCAGGGCTGAACTGGTGATTTTATAGCTGCGTGAGCAGCGCCCTGCTAATGGCTAAGTGCTACAGATGGGAGCAGGGTGCTCGCAACTGTTTACCAGCTGGTTCTTGGAAATGAGGCTTCCTGCATGACTTTCCTATTGAGATATGCTGCCCCTCCTTGCAAATCCCTCGGAGGGCCCTGCTTCCCAGTAAGAGCAACTCCCCATTCACACACAGGAGCATTCCTAGAACTGCCACCGGAGCTGCTGGAAGAGCCCTGGCAGGGGGGGGGTGGAAGGTGCTGATTGCTCTGAGCAGGTCCCTCGCTCAAGGCAGCCTCTAGACATGAGAGCCACACTGTCGGGAGAACATGGACTGCTCTGGACCGGGGGTGACCTTTCCTGGAAGGAGGGGTTGGCTCCGAGTCAGGCTGGGGCCGCTGTGCTGCGGGGTTTCTGTTAATTGTGTTAATTGCAGCAGGGTGTCCTTGGCTCCCTTCGCCTTGGAACCCGCTGCGTGCAGTTGCTAAAGCTCACACGAAAATCTTGGCACGGGAAGCCTGGATCTTCTGGTTGGTTTCGGGAAGGGGGAGGAATAGGAGAGGCAGGACTGACCATCTGGGCTCCTTTTGGTGCAGCCAGGAAACCCAGAGCTCTCCAGTGCCGCAGAGCTGTGTCCCAGAGCTCCTGCTCAGCGCTTCACACACACACACACCCTGAAATGACACCGAGGATAAAAACTCGACAGCCCACGTGTGACTCCGTGTAGCAGTGCAGCTTGGAGAGGAACTGGATGGGTAAATGACCTTTGTGTCTCTGAACCCCAACGGCTCTGCGTGAAGAGCACATTGTGGGGGCACAGAAAGCGAGTCTGAGGGTCTGCTCTAACGTTGCCCTGACCCTGCACGTGGTGAACATGAGTGGCTCTTCCTTAGAGTAAAGCTCCACATCTGGCCAGTTGCCTTCTTGGTTTGTGGTCTCCTGGTTTGGAAAGTGTGTAGCTATTGCCAGATGTTCCCAGTAGGAAGAATCACATGGAAAATCAGGCTAGGAAACCCCTGTGGATTAAAAGGACTGAGCAGCTCTCCGGCGCTAAGGTGTGAGGCAGCACTTCCTCACTCACAGACCCGCTTATGACTTAGGAGAGGAAATACCGGAGGGTGTTTTGCTGTCAAGGGATAGAGACTTCTCTCCAGGATTATGAGGAGATCATCCAGGAGCTGTGTTTGCAGCTCCTAGCAGTAGAGAACAGCAGTGATGAATCAGAAACCTTTACTGCAGTCTGTTGTTTGACGGGGGGAGTGGTGTCGGGTTTGGTTTCCCATAAAATCACAGCCTTTGCTATAAATGAACAATCCCATCTAGTGCTGCTCTCCTGGTCGCTCACAAGATGCCAGGTGGAAGGGGAAGGAGCCCAGCTGCTTCACAGCACTTTAACCCACTTTTGGTTTCGTGAAAAGCCCTTTCTTCCTCGTGGACTCCTGTTGTTCGCACCGACCAGGGTTGTGGCCTCCCCTGCACAGGGGCTGCGGCGGGAGGCTCCTCGGGCGCTCCGTCCGCTTCCGAGGGGCGGTTGCGCTGGCATCCTCCTACCTTTGCCCGTTTCAGACGGCCTCGATGTCTCTTTCCCCCAGCGGGAGGGCTCTTGACCGCCTGCCGCTGCTACGCTTTGTTTTGTTGATTGCTGCTCCTTGTGTCCGGGAGCCGCTGCAGCCCCCCCGCAGAGCTCCAGCCCCGCAGGCTCCGCCGAGCCCAGCGCTCTGCCCGCTGCGCTTCCCCCTTTCGTGGGTGGCAGACAGCGAACCCCCAGATCGGTTTATCAGAGCTGATCTGCTCCTGTCTGCGGGGCGACATCAGCTACCAGGAAGCTTCTCTGAGGCTGGAAAGCAGCATCCTCTCAGAGGCTGCCACAGACGATGGGCAAACAGGCTTTTGCTGTGGTCCCCCCGGGTTCCCTGTGTGCACCAGAGAAAAGCATCCTTGGGGGACCGCGCTGAGAGCAGATGTCACCAGTTCTAGCTTTCAGCCCCCGAAAACCCAGCACCAGCCATGTAAACGCACGGGTGGAGTTCTGGAGAGAGGTGGAAATCCTGCAGGGACCTGGCTGTTCCCGTTTAGTGATGCTCGCCCATATTCCCTGCAAACTTTGCTGGCTGCAGAGGGGGAAGACACCTCTTCCCAGGGCATTTGACCAGACACAGCCCTGTCAGGTTCATTCTGCTGCTGGTGGAATTTTCAGCCTCCCAGGGTTTGTAGTTCTGCAGTGGCAGCAGGCTGAGCTCGTGTGATGACACAGGGGCTGAATATTAATCAGCACTTCACTGAGGCTGAGGTAATCCAAGTCTGCTCTGCCCGGCCATCCAGCACAGCGCGCTGGGAGCAGTTTGCTTCCCTTCTCTCAAGCCCATTGATAAAATGACAGCTCCGGAGAGCTACATCTACATCTGCAGAAGAAGATGAAGCGGTGACCCTGGAAGCCCTCAGGCAGTGGGGATTGGCTGTCTGTACCACTCAACTCCTTCTGGGATTCCATAGGAGGGATGTATGGCTCTGAAAGCCCAGCCCTGACAGTGCTGCCAGCCCTGACTTAACCCCCTACCCTGACTCCCTCGCTTGCTGCATCAGCTGTGGCTGTTTGTCCTCAGGACTCGTGTCCCTGTGTCCCACACAGTCCCTGCCACAGCTCCACTGGGGTTTGCTGGCCAGGCAGCAGAGAGTTTCACCCCATGCTGCTGATGCCGGGGGAGCAGGATGCTGCCCCTTCAGTCCTCCTAACGTTGTTGTGCCTCACCAGAGGTGTTTACTTTTCCGGTGGAGAGCGCTGGCTGAGCCATGGCAACTGTCAGGTCGCCGTTGCCAGCAAGCACTTAATACGTGGGCGAGTGGCTTGGATGGCCTTGCATGCATCATTCAGCTTGGTTTCCCTTTCAGCTCCCCGTGGTGTGTTATTTTTTTATATTTAAAAGTTATCCCGTCTTGAGGACAACTGGTTTTTATTACCGAAGGGCCGGCTCTGGCACAGCCGACAAAAAGCAAACCTCAGCGCTTCGATGTCTCAATCCTCCCACCAAGCCAGGAGGAAGCTCTGCGGTGCCCATCACCGACCTCTTCTGGCCGGAGAGTTTCTCTGAGCGTTTCCTAGCGCCCTGGGTGCTCTAGAGACTTCCCGGATGAGGGTCGCACTCCCACCCTTGCAGCGCTCAGTGCTGGTTACAGGGATGCTCTCAGAACTTTGTTTGTGTCATGAAAGGGGCAACAAGGTCTCACCGCAGCTCAGCCTCTCTGCGCTGAAGCACCCAGGCGCTGGGAACCTTTCCTCATGGGAGAGGAGCTTTGGGACTGTTGGGAGAGTTACAGCTCGGCTGGGACTGTTGGCTGAGATGCTGGGGTGAGGAGGGCTGCGGGGCACCCACGTGGAGAGCCGGGAGGAGCTGTGTCTGTGTTTTCAAAAGGAGCTGTGTCATGCTCTGTGTGTGCTGTAGGGAGTTGTTGCTGTAGGGGGTGTTGCTGTAGGGAGGAGAGGGCACCACCGTGTTCCCAGGAGAAAGAACAGGTCTGTTTCAAGACCGATGTTTGTATATAGGCTGTTTATTTGCGGTTATGAATCATTATATTCACCTATTTCTAATGTATAAACAGGGGCTGGCAACCTGTGTGTGGGAAAACCTGAGTGTTCTCAGGAAGAGGCAGAAACCCTCTCCTGAGGAGGATTTAATCCTCTCGCCCCTGCCCTGGGGTAGGTGTCACGGTGCACGTTTATCCTCACCGCACCGTCCTGCGCTGCCCAATCTGGGAGGCGTTAGGGCTGAATCCAGACGGTCGGGCTGGGGCTGGCACTTCAGCCGAGATGAAACAGCCCAAGTATCAGGGCAGAAATCCCTCCAAGGAGCTGCTCTCACAAAAGGGCTATAAATAAATTGCCTAGGGTTTGAGGCAGCCCCGTTACTGTGGGAAACCATGAAAGAGCAGTTATTTTTACCTCTCCTGTTGGCTTTCCCGCGGCAGCTGGTGTGGTGATTTATTGGAGCGTGTTTGTGCCGGTTTGTGAACACCCGTGGGCCACGATGAGCACCGCCACGTCCCGTGGGCTTGACGGGATCCGCAACTCACGGCGGGCAGCAAAGGCCTGACGATGTTTTGGACTTCCACAGAGCAAGAAATCCTTCTGTTTTAAAAGCGGGAAGCTAAATCCTGAGAGGGGTCCCCTCTTTAATTTGCCGTTAAATCAGGGGAGAAGGGATGGTTTCAAAGGGCTCTGTAATTAAAGAGGAGTCTGTTGTAGTCAAAGCAAATGGGAGTTGATGGGGATAAAACAACCCAGGCAACTGGCTGGGACCTCTGCTTCGCGGTCCCTCCGTCTCTGCCAAAGACACTGCTGTTACCCGGGCTTTGCATTCAGCTAAGATCAGTGCTCACCTCACCGACTCGTATTCTAACAGGAAGGAGTAAGGTCGGCCAGTCTGTCCTTCTCCTGCTGGAAAGCCACCTGATGCTGTGGGAGACACTTCGTTCAGAGTCCCAGGAGCCAGTTAGAGCTGCTAAAAGCCCCCTTTCCCTTTGCACTGGAGAGTCTTTGCCCATCGGGCTCCAAGCTGGAAGTCTACACAGCTAATTGAGTCAGCTAATTGCCCGGCTCTTTGCTCATCTCCATCTAAATGAAGGATAAAACTAGATCCAAGTGGGCAGCTGCTTTAAGGCTGGGAGGGCTTCCTGCTTTGTGTACTTAACAGTGGGCTTCAGAGCTTTTCCTGACAAAGAAAGGGGTTCAATCCGCAGTGACTGGCTCACTGCAGCTTTAATTCAAAGCTCAGTCTCCCAGTAAGGTCACCTCTGGAGGGGTTTGAAGTTGTCCTATTAGTTAACCTCTGCATTGAACTGAATATCCTCAGATTCCCTAATTAGTTGCAGTTGGAACCTTAGTGACTTCCAAGACTTTGCTCTGTGAGTTAGAAAGAAAAAGGTTCAAACAATGGTCAGGAAGCCCTAAAAGCTCTTATCTCCCAGCAGCTCCATTAGACAAGAAGAGCAGTGTCTTGATGGATTGGAAGTGCCCTGTGCCAGATAAGAGCAGGAATGATAAGAACATTAGAGCTCTCTTTCCCATTCTTTTCCGAGGAAAAGCCTGCCTGCCTTTGAGCGCTATCTCTTCCTCATTTAAACCACTGCAGATAAAGGGAATGTGTCTGTGATTAATAACCCAGCTACACACTTGTTTGCTTCCATTTTTCACCAGATACGAGAGAAGGCTCTAAGATTCAGTGACACCGACGCAGCTGGAGCTCAGTGACCCCCCTGTACGCGGTGACACATGAGCAGAAGGCAGAAAGGACGATGCCCGAAAGGAAACACAGTGTGCTGGTCCAGTGCGTGAGCTCTCAGAGAGCATCAGCCGCCAGAGGTGGGTGTGAGAAAGCCGTTACCCTCCCTGCAACGAGGGCTGTGCCGCCTGTTCTGCTGCGTTCGGGGGGCTGGCTGTTGCTTTCCTTCCAGTTGCTTTCCATTAATCACTCTGGTTCTGAGAGGCCTTAGAAGGAAATGGTTTGCAGATCCTTCCCTTTGCTCTGACCGAAATGCGAAGCCTTTTCCAATCAGCTCCCCCAGCCCTGCGTTTGTGGCCCAGCCATTTCCCCCTTTAAGTCAATCAAGAGGCAGCCGCAGACTTCCAGCGGAGCAGATGAGCGTCCCTGCCCCGCAGCGGCCAAAAAGCCAGGAGCTGGCTGTTTCCTGTAAGCCAGAGGGTCTTTAATACCTTGGCTTCAGTTGTAGCTGCTTAACTCTGTCTTCCAGTGCCAGTGCAGCACGAGAGACCTTGCAGGGCTCCTTCCAAGGAGCTTTGGGGCTGCAGTTGCCCGCGGGCACGCTTGGGCCACTTTGCATTAGACACTGACTAGTTCGGCTCAGAATTGCCCTGAGCTCTCGGGGTTGTAGCCCAGCCTAGAGCACCTAGAAGGCAGAACCATGCTGCCTGTAGCCCAGGGGCTATTTTTCTGGTGGTCACTGTTTAGGAGCTGCCCCCGGGAGGTTTCTGTGGCAGCTTTCATGGGAACCTATTCATCCTGATGCGATGTTCAGTCAGATGCTTTCATGGAGTCCACATCCCGCTGCCATCTCCGTCCATGATTGCACAGATTTAAGGTGCTGCAAAGCTCAGACGCTCAGGCAATGCCGGGCAGACGATGCTGGGGCCAAAGCAGCAGACGGCGACCATCAGTCCTTCGGGGGGTTTCTTCCTGTAACTCGAAGCAAACGAACTGAAACGGTGGAGGTGGCTGGGTTCCATCACTCCAAGCCATCCACACGTGAGCTACACCAGCTCGAAAGCTCAGGCCAACCGGCTGGTTTAGGGGAGCAAAGGATGAAGTCCCGGGTTTGACTCTAGAGCCACGAGTTGGTCGCATTCACTCATCACCTCCTGGTGACCTTCGATGGAGCCTACGGAGGAGCTCCTTCGCTCTCCTCTCACCAAAGCCTCCCAGCCTGCACTGGAGGCACTCGCAGGACTCCGTGTGCTTCAGCCCAGCCTTCTGGGAACCATCCAACACAGCAGTTGGCTAGCACTGCGATGGAGTCACCGGGACACGGGTGCTGGCGGTTGTGTGTCGGCTGATAGCTTAGAACCACACGGTCCCCAGGATGCAGTCTGCTCTGAAGATGCCTTCAGGAGCACAGAGGTTCCCCATCACTTTGTCCCGTGCCACAGAAACCCTGGCTTTAGGGTGGCTTGGTGCTCAGAGCAGGGCAGGGATCCCGAGCACCCACCTTCCTCCCTCGGCTGCTGCCCACTGCGGTCAGAGGGGGGTGGAGAAGCATCCGTGGTGCCAGGGCTGTCCCTGCCTTTCCTTTCTCAGATGTGAAAGCACCCCTGGCTTTTAACGACAGAAGTGTCAGCAAGGCCACCGGCCGTCCCGGGGGGCTCTAGCAGGCTGTAGGGCCTCTGCCTGGTGATCGCAGACCATTCCCCCCGAGGCACCTTGGTCGCTTGGCAGGAGAGAGCTGGCTGTCGGAGCCGCGGTGCCTGGGACCGGTTGGTTCATCGAAGGCCCTGCAGAGGGGCCAGTGTGAGCCCGTGTGGGGGCTCCTGTGTGCAGCTGCTCAGGGGTGTGGGGTGCAGTGACAGTGTGAGTGACAAAGGAGCCCTAATGCCGCGGTGACATGGCATCGCCTGGCTGGGAACAGCCCTTTGCTGGAGCTGGCTGCAGCACTTTGAGGTGCTGAGAGCACCAGTCCCTGCTCAGGGTGAGAGAACCAAACCCCTGCACTCCCTGTGTGCGAGGAGAAGGAGCTCTGCCCTCTGCCCTTCCAGCTGCACTGGAGAATCAGAGTGACTCGAGTTGGAAGGGACCTTAGAGGGGTTCTGAGTGCCACCTGCGAACACCTCCAGCCTCAGAGCTTCTGTCCTGTTCAGACCCATTGTTTGAGACCACTGCTAACAGAAAACCCTGACACGAACTCCCTGTTCTCGGTGATGGTGGCTCAGTTCTGCCCTCCTGTCAGAGGCTGCTGCCTTGAGGACAGAGTCCAAAGAGCAGGACAAGCAAGAAGTCCTTTGCTATTTCAGCAGAGGATCTGGTGGCTGAGCTCCAGCAGAAGCTCAAACGGAGCCCTCAGGGTTGAATGAGCTGTGGGGGAGAGTGGAGTAGTATCTTGAGCTACACCATCTGTTGAGGAGAGGAGTCTATCTGGACCCTGAACACACTGGCAACTCAAAGGAAAACACTGCACTGAACCCTGAACCCTGACTGTTCCAAGTAGGTCTGCAGTTACAGCTCCTCTGGGGGTCCAGTGCCATGCACCCTCCCGTTGCTCCCCCCTCGGGCACAAAGCTGTGGGGTCAAGTCCCTTCCACCTAAACCACTTAACAGGCCGGTGCCCTGTTGTGACGGAGGAGGTGGGGGTGCTTGAGCACTTCCCTGTCCTGATCTTCAGGCTGAGCTGGACTTGCCCTGGCCGATGCAGGGGCAGCGTTCCAGGGACGTTTGCTGCGTGGTTGTTAAATGGTCTCGTTGATTTGAACAACCTTTGGGTTCTTTGTTCCAGGAGTGGGGCAGAGTGTGACTCTTACTCTGCAACAGCTGGATTTGTTAACCTCATCTCTGTTCCAGTTATTATCTACCCCCAGGTCACTGGGGAGTAGACTCTGGGGGTCTAGTGCCTGAGTATAATACTGTGGGGACTGCCCTGCTCTGTGTCCTGCAGCGATGGGCAATCACGCTGTACTGCTCAGCATTTCACCATCACCATTTTCCACTAGCACAGGCAGCAGGGCAAGAATCATCTCTACACGCCTGGAAGGCAAACAAAACCGCTCCTCCTTCCCAACAGGCTCCGTGGGTCCGGCTGACCTGACTGTGCGTGGCCTCCGCACTGGATGCCGTTAATGACCCAGAGCCAAGGCTCACATCTGCTCGATGCAGAGGGCTGACAGACCAGTGGCAACTGCCTGAGCCTGGGGCTCTCTGCCGTTAGGGCAGGACGTCCTGCAAGCCCCAGAGAGGCTGCACGCAGGAAGCCACAGCCTGCACCGTGGATTCTCTGCGAGTGTCACAACAGCCACCACCTCCTGCTGCTCTGGGGGAGATGGGGATGGTCAACTGTTTGCTGCCCCAGCCTGCTCTGAGCCCAGCACCTAGCCCCCTCCCCACTGCTCACCTCCCCGTCTGTTAACACAGCTGGAACCACTTCCCCGCAGGAACCCCAGGCAGCCCCGAAGCCTTTCCCATGGAGCGGTCCCTCCTGGATGCCCAGCTGAGCCAATTAGGGGCTGTGCAGCTCCCCCGGCAAAAGCTGCCGAGCATCCCTGGGGGGCCAGCGCCAACAGGTGGGGCTTTGAGGCGCTCACCCCGGCTGGGGGTGCCGATAAGATAAACCGCGATGGGCCTGGCAGGGGACCCGGGGGTCGGGAGCCCTGCAGCATCGCTGCATTTAACTGATCGCTATCTGGGGGCTCAACGGTCGCTCGTTTTCTCCTCCGGATCCCTTTGTTCGCAGCTGGCCTAGGGCACAGACCGGTCCCGGCCACCTGATGCTAAATGTTGGCGAGGGGATAATCAGTCTGCCTGGCTTTTAATCCCGACAGCGATGGCCGGACTGAAAAGCTCTTCGGGGTGTTGAACATGCGGGGATGAACTGCTGGGTCCATCGTCCGGAGGAGAGACCCGGCTTGCAGCGAGGAGGGCTCCTGCAGCGGGTTCCTCTGCAGCGGTGCAGGGAGGCTCTGTCTCACCCCCTCTGTGCCGTCCTGCTCCCTGCTGGGAGCTGGGAGGTTGTCCTGGTGCCCCCCTCTAAGACCCCGGGATGCGCTCGGGCAGGAGAGACCGGCGGCACTGCGGGAGTGTTTGGGGGAGAGCTGGGAGAGACCGACTCGGGGAGATCAGGGAGTCCCCTGGAGAGCTCGGGGGAAGGAAATCCAGAGGGATTCACAGACCGGCAGCCTTGGCCTCTGCTGCTCTTCCCAGTCGGCTGCAGCTGTGCGGAGACCGAAAGGTGCTCCCGGCAGCCCTGCCTGGGCAGGGGGCGCTGGCTCCTGGGGGTGCTGGCTCCTGGGGGTGCTGGCTCCCGAGGGCTCTCCCAACTCCCACCAGCCTGTGATGCTGGGGCTTTGCAGTCAGCAGGAGCCCTCAAGCCCAAGCGTTGGCTTCTGCAGTTTGGTTCCGTGGGCAGAGCTGGGAAAGGGGCTGGCGAGCAGAAGCCAGCAATGAGGCTGGGCTGTGTGAAACAGAGTCACCTCCAGAGAGAGAAAACAAGCAGCACAGTAAGCCCACCCTCACAAGGTGTCTGTTGGGATCCGCATTGCCCTGCACAACATCGGTGCTGCTGTCGGTGCTGCTGTCGGTGCTCTCTTGCTTCCAGCCCTGCCAGCAGATGTTCTCTACTGGCAAAGACTCCTCCAGGCCCCCTGTTTAGACCAGGAAGGAAACTCCCTGTTGCTCCAGGCAGTGCTGTGTGGAGCCCCCTCCCCACACTTTTATCCTCCCACTTTGTTGAGGCTGGTAAATAGTGTTGTCTCAAGTCAGCTAAGAGCAGAGCTGGAGCAAGGAAAGGTCGGAGGGTCAGTCCTCCCACCCAGGGAAAAGCCTGGGCAGGAGCAGGCACAGGGGTCCCACACACGGATCTGATGCAAGCGCTGCCCTCCCTGCAGCGACCCCAGGCAGCTCCTTGGAGGGGAAAGCTTGAGCACTGGAGGGTCAGGGACTGCAGGAACATTTGCAGTGAGAAAGACCTCTAAGGTCGTCAAGTCCGAGCGCAATCCTGCATCTACTCTGCTTTTCTTTCTTAAAACACGGAGGTTCTGTTAGCTGTTCAGAGGCAGTCAGCTGAGCCGGGGGTCCCCTGGACCCCTCCTGCCTGCTCTAATTCACAGCCCCCTGACAGGGTGGATGTGTTCCCCTCTGGCATTTTCATAGCCCCCTCTCCGTCCTTTCGGGTGATGAAAACCGTGGTGAAACCCCACATCTCCAGCCCTAAAGACAGAGGGTTGAGCAAGACAGCAGCCCGTGGTGACTCACAAAGGTTAACTTTGCCTTTCCTGGGGGCTGGAATCACTGCCTGCGAGTCGGGGCTTTACCTACCCCTCACTAAGGCTTTCTGGGATGAACCTTCACCCTTCTTCCCAGCCTTTCCCACTCCCTGCCTACCGGGGACAAAAGTCACTGCAAGGACACAGAGGGCAGAGCGAAGTCCCTGCTGAAGTCAGGCACAGGCGGGCTGGAGCAGCTGCAGGGCTGTGCGTGGTGAGAGAAGCCTCCAGCGCCAGCACCCTGAGCATCCCCGCGGGACAGCCAGCAGCCTCACGGGCTGACTCTGCTCCTGCACCATCCCCACAGGAAGCCGACCCAGGTCAAGATTAACCCGGCAAATAATTAACGAGTTTACGCAGGGGTTGTTCCTCTGATCCTCCTGTTGGAGCTTTGAGAGAGCAGCGAAGGAGCTGTGGTGCAGCCAGGCAGCATCTGGCCAGCTGTTTCCACCACTGGGCATTAATGGTGCCCGAGGAGGATTTTCAGAGGGTGCTCTTGCAGCAGGACCCCATTTCCCTTCAGGGGGACAGCTGACCAACCTCCCGGAGCCCAGACAGGAGCCAACTCCACTGACCAGCTCGCAGCAGTGAATGCCCTGGGTCTGTGGAGCTGGCTGGTACAGCCTCATCGCCCCAACAACCCTCTAGCAAACAGCTGAGGGGGCAGTGTGAGCACAACCCTTCACGTGTGAAGAGCCCGTCTCAGCCCGAGGGTGCCCGTGCCTCGTCCCACACGGCAGCACTAGCGGGGGGGATAGGGGTGCGAGGTCTCTTTGACACCAGAATGTGCTGCAAGGAAGCCGTCAGATTGCTCCCAGATGGGAGGGAGCTGGGGGGGCTCCCACCAGTCTCCTCCGGAATCAGAAAGCAGAATTCAACAACACAGTGGTGCCACTTGAAAGAGAAAGAGCTGAGAGCAGGATAAATCCCACTGCCTCCCCCTCAGAGCAGACAGCCAGCTGAAAGCTTCCAGTGTTCTCACATCGCCCATTCAGTTTGATTTGCAAGAACAAGGGGGTTCAGGGCGCAGAGAAGGAACCCGGGGATGGTGCCAGGGTGACCTCGGATGCTATGAGGGAGGAGAGCTCCCTCCCCGTCACTCTGCTGACGTTACCAGCCCCGTTGGCCAGAGCAGTTGACCATGAGCTCAGCCCAGCCTGCTGTGTTCAGCCTCCCCCTGGGTTCCTCTCCTTCCCTCTGATTCGTAGGGCCCGGTGGCAGATCCTTCACAGGATGAACAGCACCCAGTTTCATCCAAAAGGAGCTGAGGTCACCCGGGCTGCTCCACAGTGTGAACTGAAAGACCTCTGGACCACAGGGTTTGCTACAGGGCACCTCTAAGCCATAGGAGAGCCCTGATGGAGAGACTCCCAGCAGGCACCAGAAGATGATGTGCAGCAGCGTGGAGACAAGCGAGGAAGTCCAGGGGCTCCCAGAGGCAACAGAGAGCTGCAGAAGGGTTTAGGGTGGGAAAGACCTTCAAGACCCTCACCACAGGGGTTGGTTCCTTACACAGCAGAGAGCAAACACGGAGCCTTCTTTAGGGGTCGGCTGCAAGGCCCTGCGTTCAGGTTCCACTAATCATCGCAGAATCACACAACAGCCACCTGGAAAGGCTTCCTGGCCCAAGCTTTGTGGGAAGGGGAGCCTGGGGGGGTTGTCTGAGAGCCTGTGCACTCTCAGCCTTCAGTGATGGGGACTTCTCCGCGTCCCTGGAGAGGTTGCTCCAGTGAAGGACTGCTCTCACCACCCAGATATCTTCCGGTGAAACCTCTCCCAGTGCAGCTTGTACCTGTCGCTCCTTACCCTCTCCCCGTGAAGGGGGAACCTCCATCCCTCTTGTGGCTTCCCTGTGAGTGCCCCAGTGCTGAGGTCACCCCAAGCCTTCTCCAAGAAGACCTAACCCCCTCAGCCTTCCCTCACAGGGCAGGTTCTTCACCTTCTGCTCCTCTCTGTGGTCCTCTGGGCCTTGCAGCCTGCCCAGGGGTCTCCCTCCAGCTGGTCCATCGGTCCAGCAGACTTGGTGAGGGGTTTAGGTTCCACCTGTAGACCATCCCCAGGGCATTGTCCTCCTGAGCGTGAGACCCAGCTCCCAGCTGAGCTGAAAACTCCGACTTCCAAGGACTTCTCAGTCCCCAGCCACCCCAGATTCACCCTTTCCCGAAGATTTCCTTGGCAGATCTCTCTTCCTCATCTCCCTGTGGTCTGCACAGCCCAGCTGTGCGCGGAGGGCTTCGCTGAGCGGAGGTTCCCTCCTCCTCCTCTCTCTCCAGTTCCTTTGAGAGCGAAGGTGCTGCCACCCCTTTCCAGCAGTTTTCGCTGACAGCACCGAGGGAGCAACCCTGGTGCCACTGCTCCCGTCTCCCCGTGGGCAGAGCGGAGGGTGCAGCAGCTCCGAGAGTGGAGCGAAGGCAGTGCCCACCGATAGCTCCTCCACCTCTGAGCTCTGGGCACGGAAAGCCACGCTGGGCTGTCCTGCCAGCAGCAGGATCCTCTGAGCGTTTGGAGCAGCACCGGTGGCTGAGGTTGACTCTGGCAAGAGGACAGGACTGTTAAACCTGTCAGCCCTTCCCACGTCAGAGGTGGGATCCTGTGCCAGCTCTGCTGGCTCCCAGCCTCCTCGCTCCTCCCCATCTCCCGCTGACAGCTTTCCTGCCCCATCTCCAACCACCCAGGCTCCGGCCAGCCAGCGAATGTGCTCATTCCAGTGTCTGGATGGCTGCAGCGCTGAGTTATGGTGCTGGCATCCCCAGAGCCGCTGCCTTCACGGAGCTCACGGAGATGGCAAACACCCCCTCCTCTTCCAGGGTCGCAGTGCTCCCGCTCCCTTCACGGCTACCGGCTGTGGCCAGCGTGCTGGGGCTCGTCCCTTGGGTTGCTCTGCAGGACTCTCCTCGGTGCCTGGGGTGTTGGGGTGCTTTGGGAAGGAGCTAGACACACATAACAGAGGGTTAGGAGGTCCTGCCTCGCGCAGCCCCCCCTCCCTGCCCTGCTCCGCTTTGGGGCTGAAGCCGGTGGTTTGAGAGCCTTCCCGTGATTGTCTGACTGCCACGGCCCGCGTGGCACAGTGAGAGGGTGCTCGTGGACTCTCCCTGTCTCTGGAAGCAACACTCTCTGCAGAGACAAAGAGCCTTTTCTCCAGCCCTTCAGCCCTGCCACGCGGTGGGAGCTGCGCGCCGGGCCAGCCTGGGCAGCCCCTGCTGACATTTTTCATTCCTCCTGCCCCACAAGAATTTCTCTCTCAAGGAGGCTTCTGTGCCCCTGAAAAGGAACCGGTTTGTGTCCCTGCCGCGGATATACGATGGTTTAACATTCCTCCCTGCTCCCAGCTTCCCCTCGGAGGCTGCCCTGCCCGGGAGAGGTTCCACACAGCCTCTCCTCACGGGCTGGAGCTGAGTCCCCAGCTCACGGCAGGGCAGTGCCCTCGCCAGCTGCCTCCCACAAGGACCCCCCCCGAGCTCCGCGCCTCAGCGATGGGAACGTGGGCAGGCTTGGCCTCTCCCAGCTTTCTGTAAACATTAAGGACCTATTGGTAAGGAGCGGGGCAGACGTCGTGCGCCAAGAGGCACTCAGGCCTCGGGAAACCGCCGGGGTCTGCTGCAGGAGCCAGCGAGGGCCACGGCTCTGGGCAAACTCTCTGGGAAGGAAAACAGAGGGTTAAACGCTCCAAGCGCAGCCGGGTGGTGAGGTGAGGCAGTCCCCACTGGGGTCCCCGAAGAGAAGAGCAGCTCTACCACGTCAAACATCAGCAGCACCCCTGCATCTCCATCCTCTGCCAACGGGGGACAATTCTGGGAGCACCCGAACGGGACCGGGATGCAGTGACCTGGCACCTACTCTGATTTCCAGGCGCTGGCAGCCACCAGACTGCCTGGGCCACCAGCAGCTCCTGCTGTGTTGTGACCTCGTGTCTGCCACAACGTCTGGTGGAAGGAGGTTCCAACGCAGAGCAGCGTGCTGTGCCAGACACAGTGCCTGCTCCTGTCTGCTGGATTCCTGGCCCTCCGCTCAGTCTTGCAGCTGGCAGTGGCAGTGACAAGGGGTTCCCTACCTCCGACTCAGCTTTTCCATTCCACTGGTGATGTCACAGCCTCCTCTCATGTCCCGTGGTTGACTACTCCTATCAGTTCCTCTCTGCAGTGAACGGAAGCCACTTGGTACCTCGGATCCTTCTTTCTAGCTGCTCTCCACATGGCCCTGCTCTGCTGCAGCCTTGCCTGTGAGGAGCAGGGTTCATGGCCTCTCACCTTAAAGCCTGTGGTTAAACCCCACCTGCTGATGTCCTTACAAACCTGCTGGTGACCAGCAACAGGGGCGCTGGGGAGAACGCTCTGGTGGCCACATTTGCTGGCCACCCTGCAGAAGAGTGCTCTGTGCCATCCCTGCTGCTGGACACGCGTGTTAGTCACTGACCCAGTGTCATACTGGGAGCTACTGGGCTCAGATCCAGACTGCCTGTCAGGTGTCCAGCTGCAGCCTGGGGCTGCTGGAATGGAAAGCTGAACGCTCGGCTCCTGGTGGCTGAGAGAGGACCCTCGGCGGAGCGAGCTGCTCCGCGTGTGTGCCGGGGCTGGAGCTCGAGGGATCAGGGTCTGACCTCGGCCACGATGAAACTGCAGGGCTGGAGAGTTCTAGGGGTGGCACAAAGACAGGTCCTGGCTAAGATCAGACCCGCGGGGCTTGTGGGAAAGACTTGTTCCCCGTGGGTGCTCACTGTGAGGATGACTTCCCTCTTCGTGCAGTCCCCGTGCTGGGCAGGGAGAGCAGGGCAGTGTGACCAGAACAGTGCAGGGGAGTCACTGGAAGGTGCCCCCACATCCTCCCCCAGTTCCCTGCGCAGTGAGTTGGCATCGGTGCTTCGCTCCGCGTAGCTGAAGAAGCACTGGCATCCGGGCTCTAGCAAACGCTGTGCTGGCCCCTACCGCTCCTTGTTTCGAAGGAGAACAGGACGCGCTGCCGTCCAAGCGTCTGCTGCAGCCGTCCTCCCCACACTCTCGAATCTGCAGAGGTGTGACATTTCCACCTCGGTCACAGAGCGGGAGCTGGAGCCCGGGCTTCGTCCCTGCTGCCGGGGTTCAGGCGCTGCACGGAACGATGCGCCTGTCTCTGCGATTCGCTGCCAGGGCAGACATCCCTCGGCGGCAGCGCTGCGGGCAGCGTCTGGGGCTCCTTGCACGGAGCAACCAGGGAAGGAAATGGAACGAACACCCATTGTCTGCTCTACACCTGGGGGCTGCTGCTCTACGGAGCGGGCAGAGCCTCATCTGCAAACACAAGCAGGGTGAGTACCGGGCTTTGTTTGTCGACGTGGTTGCTGGTTGTTAGGAGAAGAAATCGCATCGCCCACAGCCCAGGGACGGCATTAAACCCTGTCTGCACCCAGCTGCCCCATTACTCACCGTCTAGCAGACAGGCTGCTGCCTCGCACTCAGCATCCTGCTCATTGTCTGCCGCGGCGCTGGCCCGAGGCCGACCCTGGAAATCATGCTCCTTCGCCCAATTTCCTAGCGGGCAGCAGCAGGACGGTGGGGAGATGCCAGGCTGCCCCAGCACAGCGCCCCGCCAGCACACCAGCTCCACCAGCTCTGTCTCCAGTGGGCTAGAAAGGGGAAGGGGATTTGTCTCCCGCAGAGCTACTCCAGGACACCTTCAGCTCACGCCTCGCTCGGTCTGCGCTGTGATGGGCGCTAACGACCGAGTGCTCTGATGGACTCTGGGTACCGGGCAGCAGGAAGGCCGAGAAGCCCTGGAGAGCCCTCCTGTTATAAAACACGGGCCCTCTGGGGGCCCTGGTGCTGGAGTGCTGGCCGAGTTTCCACAAACAGCCCTATTTCCAGAGAGATGTCCGGCTCCCAGAGCCCCCTGGAATATTCACCTTCCCTGTGTTCGGTGGGCATGGAGCAGCCCAGGGCACAGAGCTGTCCCCGCGTGAAGCCAGACCCGGAGCTCACAGGGAGGAGAGGGCTTTGCTCAGGGTTTGTGCCTGCACAGGTGGCTGGAAACCTTAAAAGAGGGTGAGTGGCCTCTGCAGGGCGAGCTGCCCTCTCCCTGGGGGCTCCCAGTTCCAGAGCCAGGGACAGCTGCTGAGTGGCAGAAGAGAGGAGCCGGAGCCAGGGCAGCAGGCGCAGGGGCTTGGCAGTTCCCCGGTGGTTTGAGAGTGCGGGGTGAACGCAGGGGAGTCCTCGTGAGGACCCATTTCACGGGTCCCCAGGAACCCAGGATGATCTTGAAGGGCTTCTCCAGCCTTGATGATGGCATGACTCTATGGCTCCTCTTCCGCAGGGGATGGCCGTGGCTGGAGGACCCTAGAGGCTGGTGGAGGTGGGCAGTGACCCCCCGTGTGCTCTCCCTCCGTTCCCACTAGAGGGCACAGATGCTCAGGACTTGCCTTCACCTCTCTGCTCCTCCAAATCCAACCCCAGCGCTTCCCTGCAGCTCTCGCTCCTCCCAGCTTCTCCTTCCATCTTTGCCTTCCCCTGAGATGGGCTCTTTCAGCTGGTGGCCACACAACGTGCTGCTCACAGGAAGCCTGTAACTTGCACCACGGGCTGGCTATCCGGAGGGACTCGTTGGCCACTCAGCTTGCCGTGGGAGCCTCCTGCCAGCTAAGCTGAGGCTGCACCCACACAGCTTTAAGGAGCCCAGGCTGACGCCAACTGACGTCATTCTGGGGCTGAACGTGGGCTGGGAGAACAGGGAGCCTGTCCCTCCATGGAGAACAGCTGCTGGCCCATGGCTTCTCTATCCGGTGGCACCTCCCCTGGCAGGGGACTGTGTCTTGCACAGAGCAAAGGCTCCCAGTTTGCAGTCCCAGCCCCTCGAGCAGTCCTGCAGCACCTGGTGCAGTCCTGCAGCATCTGGCGCAGTCCTGCAGCACCTGGTGCAGTCCTGCACCTTACAGTTCCTGGGTCTGGCTCTGCTTTGAATGGGAATTACTGCTCCCGAAAGGAGTCACCGTGACACAGCCCCAGCCTGGGCGAGGAGCCCGATCAGTCCCCGGTGTCGCTGGCAGGACACTCTGGCTCTCAGTGACTGCTGGCCACACCTGGGTGCCTTTGCCACTCACTGCCCGTCCTGTGTAAATTGCACTCCGAGATGGGGCAGGGACCCGCAGTGACCATATCCTGCGCCCCAGAGCCGGCCACCGCATCTCGAGGGACAGTGGTCAGCGTGCTGCTGCGGGCACTCATCCCCCCGGGGAGCAGGCACACGGGCATCGCGCTGGGGCCTGAGGGAGGGTCTTCTCCCGAGAGCAAGAGGCTGTGTCCAGGCACTCTGCTCGGGACACTCGCACAATGCAGCTCTGTCAGCCATCCCCAGGCTTGGTATGTGAGGCTGTTCCAAACTGGCGGACGCCACCGGGGGCTCCTGTTTTGAAACAGAGCAATTGCGCTGATTTACAGCTTTGGGAAAACTGGGTGAAATCATTTCAATCGGTTTGGAACTTTGTCCCAAACAGTTTTTTCTTCCTTTCTTTTCTATTATTTGATTTCTTTCTGGCTGCTTGGAACCCACGGATTTGTTGAAATCAAAATGTTCTGTGAAACGGGCGGGTTTTGGCCGACTGAGAGAGCTCATGCAGAGTTGTGAGGAAACTCTTCCTGTCAGGGAATCAGCTGCCATCACAAAATTCACTGGTTTCTTGACAGTTCGCTTGGCTCTCTGTCAAGGTGCACAGCTCCAGCGCTGCCTTTGGAGGGACCGGGCTGCCTCGACGTGCAGGGGTGTACGGGCGCTCAGCCTCCAGCCTGGGGACACCGTGGCTCCAGGCTTCCTGGCACTGCACGAGCAACCCGCAAGGCCAGGGAACTGCTTTTCCCATGCTCTGCAAATCCCAGCCCAGTGCTGATCCCAGGTTCTTTCGGACTAATGAGCACAGAGACTGCCACTGTAAAACCCCTGTAGATGACGGTGGTGCTGCTGAACCTCGGTGTCTTCATGGAGAAGGTGTCCTCCTTGCAGTCTGTTGGCAAAAACCAAGCAAACACATGAGAGACCCAGTGAACCCTGTTCCTGGGGTAGCGTAGGGCTCCGAAGTGGAAGTGTCTTTGCAGGAATGGTCTGTTCAGTGCTCACCACAACAATGAGATCACTGTGTCTCCAGCAGAGATAGCCTTATGAACAACTTCTCTAAGGTTAGGAGGTGGAATAAAGGCCCCTTTGACAGCCCTCCATGGGAAGAAGAGCTAGGTTAAACAGCAGAGGGTATGAAATTTCCTCTAGGACAAGAGGCTACTCTTTGTCGGGCTTAGACGGGGCTCGGATGGTATAGAACAATTGTTGTTTCCAGGGGGAGCAGCATCCCCAGCTCCTCATTACAAAGGGTTTGCAGCACAATTTACCGTGTCCCGCATCCCTGCGCCCGAGCTGGAAGTGACCGCATGAGCACCGGCAGAAGCGAAGGGTGTCAGCGGTGTTTCTGCAGCCCCGGAACCCCGTTCCTGCCATCGGGTAGCACTCAGCTGCTGCGGTTCCCTGGCCATTGTCCTCTGGGCTGGGGGACTGCAGCCATTCACCCACCTTTGTTCTGCGGAGCAGAGCTGCCCCTCCAGAGAGCTCTGCCCAGGCTTGGGCACTCATCGAATGGAATGAATTTGGACTCGGGCTGTTTGGGGTTATCTAGGGGAAAACACAGGGACACAAAGAGCCGAGTCGGAGGAGGGGATGCTCAGGGCTCTTTGTCATGCCTGCTCGGCTATCAGAGGAGAATGAGTGCCCTCAGCAATGCAGAGCTGTTTGTTGCCTAATTCCTGCTGAAATGCCTTCGTTTTCCTTTGAGGTCGGGGCTTGAATAAAAACACTGAAAAACACTCTGCTGAGGAGATGCTCGGCCGAATCGCCTCCCGCACCTTCTCGGCTCCCCCTCTGCACGGAGTCACGCACAGTGAAAATCCCTTTCCAGCTGACCCACACACACCACAGCATGATTCACTTCGTGACAGGGTTTATGGCATGATATAAAGGTTGTGTGGGAGCCAGGAGTGGGGAAACACTTGGAACCAAGTCAAATTCAGCATCTGAATGTCCAGCTCAATCTTGCAGTCCTCATTCAAGTGAAATTCCCTGGGGAGGGCAATTTAGACCGAGCGAATTGCAAAACGAGGAGCCTTAATCAGATTGCTGTAGATTGCAATTGATCCCTAATAGGTTTTGTTTGCAAATGGAAAGCCCTCCCCGCTGCAGCGGAGAGGCAGCCCTCGTGAGGCTGACACTCGCCGACTCCTCTTGCTGTGACAGAAGAGGCTGTGGTTTTTTTCCCCTCTGTGATTCCTGGGAGCAGTGGAATTACCCCGAGTGGCCTCCCAGAGACTCCTTCCCGGAGGGAGTTTTGGCTGCAGTGAGTACCTGCCGTGTCCCGAGTGCTCCAGATCAGAAAACCCAAACCACCGGGAAAAAGCCTTTAACATCAGAACATTCCCACCCGCAGAGCGGGACCGGGCACCGGGAACCCGCGGGCTGAGCCCGCTGCCTTCCTGGCCACACGGGACCGGTTCATGACCAGCTGTATTAGCAGAGCTTAGCATCCCCCAGCTCTGTGTCGGGGCGCTTTTCTGTCTTGTTTCTGACATCTTAGTAGCCCGAGCATTTATAGGAGCTCTGTGTAAAGTCTCCCATGAGGAGCAGGGGGGGAGCCGACAGCCTCCCTCCCCTAACCCCTCCAGCATTTTGAAATCCGTAAGGGCTCGGGAAAGCTGGATCCTCCGCCCTGTTGCTGGATCTGGCTGAACTGGCCCGGAGCAGAACACAATCGGAGGATTGCGGAGATAACCATCACACACACACACAGCCCCCCGGGCCACAGGCGGCTGCACGATGATCCAGACTGTGCTGCTTCGGGACTCTGAGCTAAACCCAGCTCCGGCTGCAGACCCCCGGTGCGGCTGCTGTGCCGGCCGGGCTGGTAGAAACCATGGGGAGGACCTGCCCCTTGCAAGCTGAGAACCGAGGGGAAGACACCCCCGACACCTTGGGCTTCCTAAGGGCGACTGCGATGCAGCGGGGAAGAATGTCACGGCCAGGGTTCCTCTGGGGCAGCAGTGGGGAGCAGTGTGGCTGATGCTGCCTGAGCAGAGCCCAGCCAGGATCTACCCTGATCTACACTGCACGTGTAGATGTTCCAGCCGATTAGGAGCTCCTCCTCACAACCCTCACCTGGTCCTGGTTACTCACAGCTGGAACAGCTGGACGGTACTAGCTGCTGCACTCATCCTTCACACTTCCTCCGGGGTGTTGCTGGTGAAAACCCAGCTCGCAAGGGTTAGGAGAGAGCAAGCAGCACTGATTCAAATGAGTGAGCAAGGGCCGGGTGATGATTTATTGCCTGTTGGGGGTCGATGCCAGTGCAGCTCTCCAATCTCTCGATGTGCAAGAACACAGGCATCTTGCAAAACAAATGAGAACACGTTCGGGGAGGATCCGGGGCCATCCGAGTCCTCCCGGTGGTAGTACGGAGTTCCTAGGCATCAGAGAGCGCCTGCACGGCCTGGCACAGCTCAGCCCAGCTCTGAAGGCTGCTCCCTGCAGCAGCTCCGTCCGTGGTGTTCGCACTCAGCACTGGTTCCGTTAAACACCACGCTCTGTGAGCCAGGGAGAACAACACTGGTCCGAATGATCTGGGGTGGTTTGGGCAGCGCAGGCTCTAACCTCACACAGACCCGGGCTCAATCAGAGAGGGAATGCCCATGCAGTGAAGTGACGAAGTTCCCAGCACAGCCCTTCAGCATCTGCTGGGATGTCTTTTTCTCCAGGGCCACTGTGCCTGCTGTGCACGGCCACAGCACCCACGGCAGCCCCCGGTTCCTGCCTCTCTCTGGTGCTTATGGTCTCAGCTCACAGCTCAGGGCACCACTCGGGTTGGAAAAGCCCCTTCTTGTTAATCAGCAGTAAAGGGATCAAAAGGAACAGGTCTGGCGTGTTAGCTCCTGGAACTCAGGGGAGAGGCTCCTTTGTGATGACACCTGGATACTGCTGGCCCACCTGGCTACTACAGGACTTTCAGGATTCATTCTTTGTCTCAGTCTCGTGGGAGCTGTAAAGGGTAAAACCCGACCAGGCTGCTGCTTTGCAAACTGCCTGAGAGCTTTGAGAGGCAGTGGCAGGGCAGGAGGAAGCCTCCACCCAGCAGAGATCAAAGCAGGAGCTGTAGCTTAGGAAGGGAACTCAGCAAGAGAGGCTGTGAGCTGCTTGTGGGAATAGTGCTCCTTCTGCTCCTGTAACTGGGGGTCTGAGGGAGCTGAGTGATCATGAGGGGCTGCAGCGTGCGTGCTGGGGGCTAACGAGCTTTTCCTCTCTGCGAAGTTTAGTCCTGGGGGCAGGTTCACACTTGGGTCGGCCTTGTCCCTGGTTTTCACAGATTCTCAGAAAGGAGGGGCAGCTGCTGCCCCAGCTTGGCCAGAGCCACCGAACCCACAGAGCTCAGCCTAGGAACAGCAGACCTGCTGGAATTCACCCTGCCAGTGGCTGGAGCTCCAGGAGGGGGTAAAGGAAGGCCTTTTGGGGCACCACTGCTTGTAGACACTGCTGGCAAGGATCGCTGCCAACCCATCTTCCCCCTGGTTTCCTCAATGGGGGGGAGGCTCATAGCTTGGGAGCTTCTCTTGATGTGCACATCGAGCGCTCTTTGGAAAGGGCTGGTCCCTTCGCAAGTGTCTGAACCAGGTGGCTGTACTCTCTCTACTCTCCAGCTTCATTGCTCCTGTCCTAACAAAACAGTCCAGAGCAACAAGAGCCTTGGAGAGCTCTCCCCATAGATACTCAGTCCGCTTGGTGATGGTGTGGTTGCACCCCACCAGTTCCCTCTTTGCTGTTCCAGCTTAGTCAGCGGGTCCTTAGGGCCCTGACAAACTTCAGCAGCATATAAGCAGCAGTTTGAATCCCTCTGGCTAGAGGGGTCAATCAGGGCTGAACCTCCTTTTTAGGCAAAGGAGGAACCCCAGAGAAGAGACTGAAGCTGTGGGGGCTGCTCTCGCAGCAGTATGCAAACCCTGTCTGCATTCCTTGTTCAGAGAGGTTCCCACTCATCTCGCTGGCTTTGATGACTTCTGTAGTGCATGGCCAGGGCCGAGAGCCATCCCACCTCATTTTACTCCTCTGACAGTGGCACCTACATGAGAGGAGCCACTTGGGTGGTGTCAGCACCTGTAAGATCTCTCCGTCTGAGGGTGCCTTGCCCCTTCCATTAATTACAGAGAGCTTTGGGGCAAACGGCCTCGGAATTGAGGTGCTTTGGTTGCCTTCCCAAGGCTCTGGAGAGCAAATCTTCACAGGGAGAAACCTCTCCTAAATTTGGAGAGTTGCTCGGCTTGAAATTACAACCCCTGGAGCTTCTGCTCCCCCTGGGCACTTGTGCTCTGTACTCTGAATTTCTGGGGTCCTGCAGAGCATGGATGGATACCTAAGGACCGCTTCATCTGCCCAAAGAGCTAAAGGTCTGGCACGGGGTGAGTGTGCTGCTGTGCCCAGTGTGAAGAGGGCAGACAGACCCGGCCCTTTCTGGAGCAGCACACAAACCCTGTGGCACCTCTTGTTTAGCGACTGAGTTCCTCCCCTGCTGCTGTGAAGTAAATCTGTGAGAGAGAGACTGGGGAGCCATTCAGGGTCGGGCTGGATGGGGCTCTGGGCAACCTGTTCTGCTTAGAGATGGCCCTGCTTGTTGCAGGGGGGTTGGACTGGATGATCTTTGGAGGTCTCTTCCAACCCAAAACATTGTGTGTGAGTCAGTTCCCCTCCATCCTGGTAACTCCAACTGTTTCAGCTCCGAGCACCACAGCCCACGAGTCACCTCTGGCAGTGGATAGCAAGTACATCAGACACTCCTCACTGAGGACTTCCAGCCCCTGTTGGCCCACGGTGGTCTGAGTGATCCCATCTCTATAGACTGAAGTGCATGTTTGAACAGATGCAGGCCTTGGAAAGCTGCTGGCTATTGAAAGTGGGTATTAATAGTTTCCCCGAGCTCCCTCTGTGATACCATAGGTCATCAAAATATTTCCTTAGAACAAAAACTACTCGTCTTTTCTGCACAGAACTTCTTGACAGAAACACTACCTCATCAGACCATCCTGCACCAGCATGCTCCCTGCCCCGCTCTTCCTCCCAGCTATACTTCACTGTCAGATGTGGAACACATGTTGTGAGTTAGGAGGATCCTCCAGGGCTGCAAAAAGCCACGCAGAAAAAGGCATCTGTTCTGCGTTTGCAGCGAGAGATGGACGGGAAGGCCAGTGGGCTACCAGCGAGGGGAGCAGCCAAGGCAGCCCCCCAGTGCTGAATGTTCCCTCTCCTGTACCCTGCAGGGGTAGCTCAGTACCCCTGCACCCGTGGCAGACGCTCAACCCAGGGATGCACCCTGCCAGCCAAGCAGTACAGACGAGATCAGGGCTACACCTGGTGAAGACAGAAGGCTCAAACCCTGGCAGGTGAAGCAGATCAGGGAAGCACATCCAGGCCAGATAAGCACAGCCCTTCCCTGGCAGGTGAAGCACATCCAGGCCAGATAAGCACAGCCTTTATTAAGGACTCCTTTAGTGCTCTGTGGGTGCTGCTCTGGCTGCATCAGTGCCCTGTCTTGTGTAGAGTTCCCCAGGAAAGGAAAACGACCTCTCACAATTACAGTCTTAATTAGCTGCTCTGATCCAGTCCACGGATGCAGAAGCCTGGGAGCAGCCTTGTGCAGGACCAGCCTGAATGCGAGTGGATGTCCCGGTGCAGCTTCAGCATCAGATGGACACGGCTGTGCTGTCATGGGTGGAGCAGCTGCTGTCTCGGTCACAGGATGGGTGCACACAGGCAACCTGGAGTCAAAACCCACCAGAGGTACAACCGAGGGTCTGGGCTGTGTGAGTCCAGCCAGAGGTGGGTGGGGGTAAGGAGTTCCTCTGCTTGGGGAGCTGTTCCCAGCCTCCCTTTAGCCTGGGACTGGCAGCTGGCTGTGCTGGGAAGGTTGTGCCCTGTTGGGGCTCAGCTAGCCCAGGTGTGGCACAGGGGTAGAGGCAGTTTAGATGCAGACTTGGTGGAACAAGGAAGGGGTTTTCAGATCAGGCGCAGTGAACACGCGGGTGGAGGTGACCCCTTTCCCCTGGAGGGTCCTGGCGAGCATGGGTTTGGCAAAGGTTGACAAAGGAGGGAATTTATTAGGATTTGAATATTTGAGCTGCACTTGGATACTCGAAAGCTTCAAAGGCTTCGCTGCCTCTTGAGCTCTTGAAAACAAAGAGGGATCTTGTGTTTACAGTCTGTTTGTGGGCACTGGGCGCAGAGGGCTCCTATGGCTCAGGAGCTGATACCCGCCAGTTCCCCGCTTGACTTGAGGCTCTGAGCACAGGTTCTGACTCACGGTCTTTGTTTTGGGCTCTGGGACACGGCGAGGAGGAGCACGCGTGTGCTGGAGTGGTTGCAAAGCCAGGCACCGCGGTTTGCCTTGTCAGGGCAGTAAGAGGGCTGAGGAGCACTGACAGGGCACAGGAAGGCAGCGCTGGGCTCGGAGCCCCACGGGTACCTGTGTGTCCGGGTCAGTATTTGCTGGGGGCTGTCTGATGCAAACTAACCTCAGGAAAGGCGCAGATAGCCGCAGCTGCGCTGCCCCGGTGCCAGGGACTGCTGTCCCTGGCAGCTGCCCAGCAGTCCTGCGAGGAGAGGACCGCAGCGCGTACCCCAAGCAGCGATGCTGAGGCAGGCTCTGCGACTGCAGCGAGCGGGCTGTCAGAGTACCGCGGGGTTACTCGTGCATGCGTTGGCTATTGGATGGCGAGTCAGGTTGTTTATCGCTCCAGAGAGCCGCAGGAGACATCGTTCTGTGCGATTCATTACTGGAATTNTACTGGAATTTCAGCTGATTCCACTGCCTACAGGGTTTGACATCGTTTGCCCCCCCGCGGCATTTATTCTGGTTCCCTGGTGACGGTACCGAGCGAGTTCCCTCGCCGGCTGAAGGACAAAGGGGTGATTTTTGAGGGACGGCTGCGGCTGAGGTTGAAGCCCTTTAATCGAGGCTGTAAACTGTGAGCACGGGGCTGCCTCCTGCAGCCCCGCTGATCACCGTGATGGGGGTGAGAGGGGTGCCCTCGGAGGACAGACCCTTCGGGGTCAGCCCTGCGGAGGAAGGCAGCCTGGTGCGGAAGGTCCTCCTCAGACCCCCCAAGCTCAAGCTGAGACCCCCCCCCCTGCTCAGAGACAGCGGGTCCCGGCTCCTTTGCCCCGGGACTCGGGGTGGCAGGGCTGCGGGCGGTGATGGAGAGGGAAGTTTGCCAAAGGGGCTCAGAACTGGGCTCCTCGCCGGTTTCACACCCAGAGCCCGGGTGTTTATTTACCACGAGCCAAATGTTTGTCTCTGGGGATGCTGGTGCCCCCCGCAGCTCTGCAATAGACAGGACAGGGCCTGAGAAAGGAACGCGGCTGCATTGCAAATTGCTCTGCTAACAGCTTGAGGTGATGTTTGTTGTTCTTGCTTGATTCTGCCTTTTGTGACAGCCAGGAGCAAGCGGTGCTGGCACAGGGGGCCCCGGGCACAGGGCACGGGCAGAGGGGGAAGGGTGGGAGCGCTTCCCCCCAGAGGGGCTGGCTGGAGCCCGCTGGTGGGATCAGCTGAGCCCCGACTGCGAAGCACGGTGTCCCCGCTTGGGTCGCTGCTCGGCTGCTCGGCAGTTGACGGCAGGGAGCTGGGAAGTTAGGGAGAACCTGTCTGACCAAAGATTCCTGCTGGCTGTGCTCGTTTTGCTGAGGGGTGGCTGTCAGGAGGATGGAGCCAGGCTCTGCTCAAGGGCATCTGGGGACAGGACAAGGGGCACTGGGTGCCAGCTGGAGCAGAGGAGGTTCCCTCTCAATCTCAGCAGGACCTTCTTCCCCGGGAGGGTCCCGGAGCCCTGGACCAGGCTGCCCAGGGGGGCTGTGGAGTCTCCTTCTCTGCAGACGTTCCAGCCCCTCCTGGCTGTGTTCCTGTGCCACTGGGTCTGGGTGACTCTGCTGTGGCAGGAGGGTTGGACTGGATGATCTTGTGAGCAGGCAGGCCCAGGGAAGGACTCTGCCATTCCCTCATTCCCCGCAGCCTCAGCCAGGGATTTGTCTGAACTTCACGCTCAGCTGGTTCCAGAGCTGTCTGGAGGTTGATGTCCTGGCACCTCCAACTGCCTGTTACTCAGGTCTGGGGGTGTTAGGACAAGTCCATGTGAGATGTGTTGCTGTGGGCACTGCAGCCCTTGCCTAGGGGAGATCAGAATCCCGCCCTGTCCACCCCTTCTGTGTCCTGAGGGCACCAGAGCCCTCCAGAGCTGAATCCCTGTTCGTGTGGATCCTGCAAATGCACGGTAGCCGCTGCTGAGTGGAGGCTCACACAGCCTGGAGTTGCCCAGCACTTGCAGCCAAAGGGTTTCTGCTGCTCTGTGCTGCTCCCCCGTTCCTCTGCTGATAGCCAAGAGCAGTATCAGGCAAGCAAGCCCTGTGACAGCTGGCACCAGGAGTGTGGTAACGGGCTGACTTCCTAGTTGAGCACTGGAACAGCTGCCTTTGCTGCCGGTAAATGAGGTCTGCACCTCCGATCCCTTGGTGGTGGAAGGGCCCAGCGGCTCCCAGCCCTGCCTGCTCTTGTGATCTCAGTGAGTAGGTTGAAATGCAGGCCCCTGTGATGTAATCCTGAACACAGCCACAGCCTGGGAAAGGGAGCTGTGCATGGAGGAACAAGGATGCTCCCTGTGAGCAGGAGGCACAGTCACACAGAGTGGTCATGGAGGCAATGGGAACAGCCCATGGAAGCCCAGTCCACCTGCTCCTTGGTGTCCTGTCCAGAGCCTAAGTAAAATACTGCTCAGGCATGTCCCCTTCAAACCCTGTGCTGAGTGCAGGGTGTGAGGGATGATGATGTGTGTGGAGCAGAGCCAAGGAAAATACTCCCTAGTATTTGGAGAGAGGAAGCCATGGGCTCCGTGTGCTCCCACCACGGGACACGCTGGAGGCTTCGGGGGCTTCAACGGAGTCAGCGCAGGAGGCGCTCAGTGTCTTCAGCAGCGCATGGATTGCTTCTCGCTGGCGTCTGGTTTGTTTATTGGCTCTCCCCAGTATCCCAGGGATCCTCTGCACAACTGACTCTGGTATTGCTCTCCTTTCCAAAGCGCCGAGAGCCCTTGCCTGGCGGGGCTGGGACCTCTCAGCGCTTGGACTCGATCTCAGAGGCCTCTTCCAGCCCAGATGGGTCTGATTCTGTGATTCTGGGATCCACTGTGCCCACGGGCAAGGTGCTAACAGGGAGGGGGCTCCGAGCCCTTGACGCACAGATCCCGCGTGGTGATCCCCTCCCGGCAGTAGCGCTGGCAGAGCCCGCTGTTAGCGGCGCGGTGTTTGCCAGCAGCGCAGAGCAGTGACCCCCGCGGATTAACAATTGGGCTGGGGAAGATTTTCCTGCCTTCCGTCCAAAAAGCTCTTGTAAGAGGCTGATTCATCCGATACCCTTTCTGTCCCAGGAGCGGGGGAAAATCACTTTCCCACTCTTCCACTGTGGGAACCAGCCCGGGCCGAGGCTGCTGGGCGATCCCGGGCGCACGCTGGGCTGTCTGACTGGGTGTCTCTGGGCTGCACTCGTTGCTGCCCTCCGAGGAGGCGACTGCTCGCTCGCTGTGAGGTGCCTCCCGTGGCAGAAATCCACCTCACCAGACAGGCGTGAGCAAGGTGAGGAGCTGTTCTGGCTGCCTCTCAGCCTTGTGTCTGGCGTGGAGGTCCCTCTGGATTCACGTGTGAGATTCAAGCCCTGGCACTCTGCCCTTTATTTAGGGAGGTGCAGGTACTCTCTAAACTTTCCCTCTGGGCTTCTCCCCGCCCAGAGCACCAGGGCTGGGTCTTGGAGCATTCATCAATGAACTCAGTAATAATGCTTGCAGCCCCCTCAGAGCCTGGCCTGCGCCTGTGTCGCGAGCATCTCGATAGCATTCCAGACCTGGCAGGACTCCTTTGGTTTTCCCTCTTCATAGAAACTGGCACCGTGAGCAAAATCTTCCTGTCTGCTGCTGTCTGATTTGCTTCCAAGCAATGTGCGCCGGGGGGACAGGGGGAAAGTGCACTGGTTAAACTGGGGGAACTGGGGAAAGGAGCTGGGCACCGATTAGCTGTAACATTAGAGAGATCAAATGTTACGGGTAGAAGGTAGCTAGTGATGCTGCACAGGCTCAGGATCCCCGAGAGGAGCCTAACAGGCACCAGCACAGCAGCCTGGGCTGGATCTGCTGCCCTGGAGGGCCAGGAGCTGTGCAGTTCCTGTGCACGCAGTGTCCTCCTTGCCCGTCTCACTGTCTTCCCATGGACAGAGGGCATCTCTGCGGTCCCTTCCCCTCCATTCCCCCCTTCCTTTTCCTCTTCCCTTTCCTTGCCCACAGTGAGCCCAAGCTATATGGAATGCAAATATACATCGGGATGAGTAACGGGGCTTGGAGCGGCGCGGTAATGGGCGTCCCACCCAGGCTGACCGCAGAACACTGCCGCCCTTCCCTCTGCTCCCCCTCGGAAGGGAGTGAGTTCAGGTTTTGTCTAAGGTGTACGGATCCAGTCACGGGTGGGAGTTCACTTCAGCACCAGATCTGCTCTGTTGTTGTGCTGTCTCTAAAGAGGCCCTTTCTTCCCACGAGGACGACCTGCAGTCCCCACACACGAGTGCTGCCCTGGAGCTGGATGGCCAGGTTCCTCGCTGGCTGACTATTCAATCACCTCCTGGGCTGAGCAGCCCGGGGCTGAGGACTGGGGTGCTCGGTCTAAGAGCAGATCACTACCTCTCCCCCATCTCTATGGCAGGATGGTTGATGAGCATCTTCCGTTACAACCCAAAGCGGGTGCAGTAGGGCCCGTGGGATTCAGGGTGGCTTTCCTCCTCCTGAAGGTGGTTACCGCTAACCCCTTCACCTGTGTCATCCTGTCCTGTAGGAGTGACAGGCTCTCAGAATGGTGGCCCAACCCCTGCGGAGCAGATCCCACGGGAGCCTCTCCAGGTGGGGTTTGACTGTGCCCGGAGCTGGGGACTCTGCAGCCTCTCCGTGCAGCCTGGGCTGGGGCCCTGCTACCCCCCTGTGACCAAGCTTTCCCTAAAGTTTCCTGGACCTGTGAATTTGCTTTTGAGTTGCTGACTAAAGCTGTGGGGAAGGCCTGGCAAACCAAGCAGGACTGACCCCCACCTTGTCGGTAGTGCCGGGTGGTGGTGAGGAGCTGGGGCAGCAGGAAGGCAGCAGGAGGCAAGAATTAAAATCCCTGGAGGTCTTTGGGGTGCAGTGCAGGGTGGAAGCCCAAAGCCCAAGTCTCCTGGGCACGAGGGTACCTGTTTGCACCTCACTGTCCTGCGGCCCCTGCCTTTCCAGGCCACGGCAGCTCTGATGGAGAGAGAGGAGGGTGTTGTTCCCCATGGTCCCGTTCCACATCTGATCTGGAATGGCTTTTGGCTGAGAAGGAGAGAACTCTTGAGCTCCAGCTTCCTGGGTAAATGCTGTAAACCTCCAAATGGTTCGATTGAAACCACAGCAGCGCGTTCTTTCCAGCTGCAGGGCTCCGTCCCTGCTGTGCTTCATGCAGGAGCCGGGGCTGCCAACCCACATCCCACTCTTCCAGAAAACATCCCTTAGATTGGACCCCTGGGTCCATGGGTGGAGGAGAGTCCAGTTTGCGGGTCCCAAAGGGCTGCAGTCATGAGACAGGCACCCCAATGGGTTGCTCGAGAGGGACAGCATCAGACTGGGCTGTGAGGTACTGGGAGCACCCAGTGACCCTTGCTGGGGGACAGCGAGCAGTTGTGGCCGCCCTTTTCCCTCGCAAGGCTGGGCAGGCTCTCGTGGGTCACAGCTGCAGCCACAGGCACCCCAGCTCTGCCTGCTTCTCCCATAAGCTGCTTCCCCTCTTGGGAGACCCACGGAGGTTGCTCCTGTGTGCTGACACACACACGTAGGCTCTGCTTCACGAGAGCTGCTGGGGCTGAGGCAGAAGAGGCCGGGTGCCCCGCTGGCTCTCAGCGCTCCAGCGCATAGGTTGCTGTCTGGCAGTGTGTGCAGCATGCGAGGGGGGCTAAGTGTAAACAGATTCCTGGCCCCCGCGCAGAGCCAAATGTTTTAGCAGCTCCATGAAAGCCATTATCTGGCTGATCCTTGTCGCGGGGAATTAACAAGCTGACTGGTGCCAGGTTCTGCGAGGAAAACGGGCTCCGTGAAACAGGATGAGGCAGGACTGAGGTTCCTGCAGAGCTGGGGTTGTTTCCAAATTACTGAGAGAAGGGCTGATTTCTCTTTTGTTCCCAAGCAGCAGTAACTCAGATTTCCCTCTGTCTGGGTGTCATCCTGAAAAGAACCCCCTGAGCACCACAGATCTGGGGGGGGAGCTGTATTTTATGCTGAATGCTCAAAATCCCTAGTGGGAGGTGATCGCTCCTCCCTTCCCTGTGCCTGCTCACCGGCCTCGGTGCGGTCACTCCAGGCTGGATGTGGGGCTTTCACTAAGGGAATCGCCCTCTCTTCTCATGCCCATGGCTGTATGGACTGGGTATCTCTGGGACAGCTGAACAGAGTGAGTGGCCCAGGGGTTGTGCTGCAGGCAAGAGGAGTTGAGTTCCTCATGCAGGGATGGGGCAGAGAGGGTACAAATCAAGGCAGTTGGTCTCTGCCACCTCTCTCCATCCCTCAGAGCAATAATAGAGCTGCTCTCAGCAAAGCAAATCCAAGTGGCTGAGCTTAAAATGCCTGCGGAACAGCCCTTTAGCTGTGGGTGTGATGGAGCCTTTGGTCACAGCCCTGGCTGTTCCTTCAGAGTCCAGTGCTCCTTCTAATTACCCAGCACTGCCGATTCCAGTTCCTCTCGGTCCTGCTGAGAGCAGGAGAAAATCTTTTGTGCCCGGCTGGTTCCTGTGCACAACTGGGCCAGGGGCTGCTCGGGAGCTTTTGCTGACTGCAGGGAAGCTGCAGCGTGGCCATGGCCCCAGCTCGCGTCCCCGTGTGTTTGTACAGCTCCACTGTGGCTTTGGCAGGGCTCTCTGCCCTGTGGCTGACTGCGAGCCGAGAGACCAAGACAGTTCCAGGGTAGCTCAGGGCTGCAGAACAGCACGGTGATTCCTGACGGAAGAAAGGAAGGAGTTTAGGACCGACCCCAGGGATGAGCAGTGACAAATGGTTAATGCTGCCCACCCTGGGTGCTGCGTTAATTAATGCAACCTCGGGCATCCTGAGGTGTGGACAGCAGTCCCGACAGCTCCCCACCCCTAAGCCCCTGGCATGAGCTCAGTGCAGCCAGCTCTGCAACTGGAAGTGCAGTGTCCTCATGGCAGGAGCCTGAGGTGCTCGAACCAACTAGGGTGTCATCCTGCCGGATGGTGCCTCGGTGACCGTGGAAAGCTAGGCATCTGTTTGGAATGGATGAGCTGCCCCCAGCGGGTCCATAGCTCTGTCCTCTGACCACGGAAGGACCCCAGAGCGAGGTCCAGTTTTTAACAATTCTGGTGAGAAGAGAGAACCCCTACAGACAGGGGGATCCTGCTGTGGCAGGGGGGTTGGGCTAGGTGGTCTTTTGAGGCCCCTTCCAATCCCTAAGGATTCCAGCATTCTGTTTCACTTATGAAGCACAGTCTGAGGTGGAAGGAACTGACGTGTCCCTACAAGAAGGGTGATGCTACAGTACCACAGCCTGGCCGTGCTGGGATGGAGTAAGGTACCACAGCCTGGCCGTGGTGGAATGGAGTTCAGGGCTACAGGCTGACCATGCTGGGGTGGAGTACGTTAGGTGTGTCACTGGAAAGAGTTTGGAAGACTTTGTAACCGGGGATGTGGCCCCAGTACACAAACATCCTGGGAGCCGAGGGCTTGTTTGCTCTCCCCTCTCTCCAAATACAAAACAAGCAGGGTTTTAGCAGCAGATAAAATAGCCCCCGGGCCTGAGCACCGCAGTCAGCTGCTGACCCAATGCAGAGGTAGGGCAGGGGCTAGAGCTGCCTGTGTGCCAGGGTTTTGTGGTCGGCTTGGGGGGAGCAGAGCAGCCCCCTTGAGCTCTGCTGGCCCAAGGCATCCAGCACCCTCTCCTCCACCTCAGGATGGGCTGTTTGCTGCCTTCAATTTCGTTGCCTCCCCACTTGCAGGGGCGCTAAAGCGTTTAACACTCCCTCAGGGGAGGGGACTGTGGGGGGAAGTTTGGTTCCCCCCCCAGCTTCCTCAGCCCCGCCTGGTAAGTCATCTCGTGGCATCACAAATCCCGTGTGCAGCGCGGTGCCCGCAGACCCGTCGAGCCCTCCTGCCAGCCCAGCCGGGCAAACACGGGCTGTTATTTCAGCAGAGGAGCTTTAAAGGCACTGGGGGCGGCTGCTGGGGAGAGCTGCGCTCTGCTGGGCAGGGAGCCCGCTGGTCGGGGCTGAGGGATGGGGCAGGACAAGAGCCCTATTGTACCTGTGCGCCCGACCCAGCCTCGCAAACAGCAGCGCTGTCTGGGTGCGAGCGCTGATGGTCGACGGGGAGGTGAGGACTCGCATCCCTGCAGCTGGCAGCAGCTTCTCCTGAGCTGGCAGCCTGGAGAGAGGAGCGGGGTGGCAGAGCAGCCCGTTTGTCGCTGGTGCCCACTCCCTCGGGACAGGGAAAGGTCTGCAGAAGCCTCTGGTGTCAGCTTTTCTCCAGAGAGGGGAGAGACAGTGAAGCCAGCGAAGTGAGTTCATGAGTCGCGAAAGCTCAGGGGGAAGTCACAGACCGTGGAGGAGGTTGAAACCAAGGCCCTCTTTCCCGAAGGAATCCGTGAGGGGAATGGGGCGCTGGACCCCCGGTTGTGTCCTGATTTACACTCCCGGCTGGGACGGTGGGGGTGAGGGGAGAGGAGGGCAGGAGGGGGGCTGGCCACAGCTGGCATTTACAGCCAGCCGAGAGTAATGAGGTGGCAGGGAAAAGTCTTCCCCTCTGGTTCCTCCTCCCCCTCCTCTTTTTTTTGTGCCCACTGTGGGAGAGGACAGGGTTTTTAGAGGTGAAGCGGTGCTTCCCTTCCCCTCTTCATTGTCCCGTAGTCTTTCTGCCGGTCACCCCGTGTTTCCTGCCCCAAGAGCTGCGGGGAATAGCTGCCTTGCACCTCCCCGGCGTGCGGGATGTGGAAGAGGACGTGAGGAGCACAGAGCTAGCCCGAAAGCTGCGCCCTGTGCTTGCGGGAAGTGGCTCTGAAGCCTGGAGGCAGCAGGCTGTGATACCCCTCGAAGCGGAGTGCCCGCACCCCTTTTATGGGGAACCTTGAGAGGCCGATAGGGAAAACCACCTGGGGTTAAGATTCCTCCCCTCTCGGTAACCACCCGGCCTTGCCGGGACCCCCTGTAACCCAACCGCCAGCCCAGCACCATCCGTCAGAGGGACGGTGTGAGCAGCGCCTGCACAAAGCCATTCTGCCTTTAACCGGGCCCGGGCAGTGCCAGGGCAAAGCGCTGAGTAAGGGCCAGGAGGAGCCTTTCATCTCGGAGGGAGCTCAGGGGCTGGAAGCGTGCGGTTCCTGCCAGTCACTGGCACGTCTCTGATGCTCTGCCGACTGCCCTGGACAAACAACCCCCCCAGCCTGTAATTTTTCAAATCCACTTTTTCGGACTCGAATGCCCTGGGGTTTGGGGGCAGCTCCGCTCTCCGAGTCATCGCAGCTGACAGCAGCCCAGCGGGGCCAGTGTCCGTGTTGCCTCTGGAGAGGCGCTGGTGCCCAGCTAGACGGAAAATAACCCCACGCAGCGTCCGCTTGATCCTCTTCGGCCCTGAGAGAACCCTAGAGCCCTTACCTGCAGCTGATGCCTCCCAGTGCTGAAAAGCGCACCCCCTATAAAGCCCAGCCCCGATGCCCAGGAGCCCCGATGTCTACGTGCACGCTTGCACCTAGACCCTACACAAAGGGACCTGATTTATTCCGGTGCCACAAAGGCTGTGAACCACTCTGACTTCATCTTCAGGAGAGGCAGACAATGGCTGGGGAAGGCTCAAGCTGTTGTCACTAAACCCAACAGCTATTTACATTGCAAACAGCGACCCAGGGGCTGCTGCTGGAGGCAGGATTAGCACTTTAGTATCCTCTGGCTAGCAGATGCCATCAGCTGATTGCCCAGCGGCCATGCTGGAGAAGGGGACCTCTCAAAGCTGAGATGAGCAAAGGAATTGGTGTTCCCTGGTTTTGTAAGAAACGCAGAGCTCCAGCCCTGCTGGGGAAGGGCTCTGTGGAAAAGCCAGGCCGTTTTTGGAGTGGGTGCAGTGCAGGGTGCAGTGCGGGGTGCAGTGCAAAGCTCCCTGAGTGTGAGTCGGTGCCAGTCTGCTGACCAAAGCTGATCGATGCAGACCAGAGTGCAGCTTCTGGTTTGCTGCTTTAATGCTGCCTCAAATTCCTTGGTGAAAGAAGGAGTGGGTGACTTCACCCCAGGAAACCTGCCCGGTTCTTCCTGACACTGAGGCCGAGCACTTGGCTACATGTGGGGCTAGAAGGAGCACTGTGCCAGCCCCCACGGCAGAGAGAGAGGTGCTTGGGGTTCAGGTATTGGTGCTCAACAGCTAGGGAACTTCTGCCTTTAACCAACCCACCCAGGGTGCCCTTGATGCCTTTCTGTTCTTCTCTCTCCAAGGGCAGTGTTTTGTGGCTGCGCTGGACTCGGTGACCTATCGGGTGACTCTGCCCCACGGAGACTGACTTAGGGCTGGGGGGCAAAAATGAATCCTCCTGCACTGACTTAGGGTTGGGGGGCTAAAATGAATCCTCCTGCATTTCCTCAGGTTCTGTTTCCTACCAGATCAGCCTCAGAAAACCCGCTCTTCACCTAAATCCCTGGTCCCCAGGACGGGGCAGCCCTGACTCCGGGCTGGCAGGCAGGACCCGGAGGCGTTGCTGTGCCACGCGGGTGGAAGTTTGGGCTGTGAGGGAGTAAATTCAGCTGCCCTCAGAATCCCTGAGCAGCGCAGGTTTGCCTCCAGTTATTGCCCACCATCTCCTGGTACAAAGAGAAGGCGACTGTAGGGACAAGGGAGAGCCCTGCTTTGGGGGGTTTGCTTTCCGCACCCGGAATGCCTTAGCTGGCTGAGCCTGGTCTGTCAGCTACCTGGGTTTTCTCTTGGTAAGGGGGGGTGATCTAGGAGGTCCTTTCCAGCCAGGACCGTTCTGTGTTTTCCTGAAGGTAGAAAGGAGAGGAGACGTGACTGGGCAGGGTGGCACAGATGAGGGAGCGGAGCCAGTGACTGGTGCGGGGCTGACGTTGGACATCAGATCTCAGTGTCTGCGTAAAGACTGGGGAGTCTGGGGATGCTTCCACACTCTGCAGCTGGTTTCTGTTTGGCCACGAGACCCGCTGAGCCCTCACGCCGAAACCCTCGGACTGCAGCTGGAGCCCCGCAGCCAGCGGTTGTCTCCCAGCAGAACAGACCCCTTCATGAAGCACCCAGCGCCCCTTCCAGCCCGGGCTGTAGATCCCAGCTCCCACTCAGCCCGGTTCCCACAGCAGGATGGAGTCCTCTGGGGAGGCGTCGCTGTCAGCAGTCAGTTGTCAGGATAATTCATGACCTCGGGGGAAATGGGAGTCGAGGAGCCTCAGTCTGCTCCAGTTCAGGGGAGGTCAGGCACATCAAAGCGGGGATGTGCAGTGGCCTCTGAGCAGGGAGGAGTGGCCGCTGCTCTTGAAGTTGCCAGCTCCCCTTTTTCTGCCCCGGCCAGGGGATGTGTTTGAAGCTCTGGGGGAAATCTGGGTTCATTCAGGCTGAACAAAAGAGAAGGGCTCTGGTGCAGTGGAGCTGGGTGGTCAGATTCTGCTCAAAGGGGCTGGCAACCAGAGGCAGAGGAGACAGCGGGGCACTGAGTCAGCACAGCCCCCTTCAGCCGCTCTGGTACTGGGGAGTGGATAGGAAGCAGCAGACCCAGCTCACTGAGAGCCTTCCAGGGGTCTGGGTGGTTTCACCAAGCGCTGACATCTGTCCCCCTCCTTGCTTTCGAGGGAGCTGGGAGGGGGAGCAGCTTCCTGCACGTGATTCACTTTTACAAGCTGCTAAGGGGGAGTTTTCCAGGTGTGGAGAGAGCAGAGGTCTCCAGGTGGAGGGGAGAGCACAAGCAGGGGGAGCAAAGGATGCAGAGGGCATGAAAGCTGTTGGTCAGATCTTGCTGATGCAGGGCTGGAGAAGCAGGACCTGTCTGCCTCCCACACGAGGCCCTGTACAGACCCCGTGGTGCCTGCTCACACGTTTATCCTTAGCCAACCCTTTCTGTCCCAGGTCCCCTCCCTTTGAGCTGTCTGACACCCAGGAAGCAGCTACCTGAGAACCCTTTGCTGCTGCCGAGTGGGTAAACAGCAGGGGCTGCCCCGTTGTCTGGGCGGCTGCTCTGCTGAGCTGGGAGCTGCCTACAGCACAGATGGGATGGGAAAGCAGCTCTAAAAAGGGGGAACTGGAGTTCACAGCATTAACATGGATTTTGCATTTGATTTACATGCCAACCGAGATCCCTTTCAGGCTCCGTTGCTGTTCGGTGCCCACGCTGTCTGCAGCCAGCCTCCTGGAGCGGCTGCACCATTGCTGGCTGCACCATCTCAGGGCAACGTCACTGGAAAAGGCTGCTGGGGGCTCCTAGGACTCCCGTCCTCGCCTCTGCCAGCTCCTGGGGTACCCCAGGTAAAGCCAGGCAGCTCAAGAAGGGTTTGCCTGGCTGTGCCGCAGCCGAGAGTGGTGCCCGGGACTCGGTGAGCAGGCGATGCAGGAAGGGTGCAGACGCAGCAGGCCAGGGTTCTGATCTGGAACGCCCCGCAGACAGGGCATAGCATGACGACTTTTGCCAGCACCCAGCACCCAGTTAACAGCCCTGCGAAATGAACAGCAAATAACACCTCCGGCCCATTGTTGGAGCTGGAGCTGGAAGAAAGACACAGCCCTGTCCCCTTGGCTCCTGTCTCTGCCCCACAGCAGCCGCAGCCGGGAGTTTCCCCTGCAGCCTGGCTGGCTACCCCCCAGCTTAGCGCCCCACCACACTCGGAGGAGGCTGGCCAGGCTCCTCCAGCTGCCAAGTGGTTTTGCCTGTTTAGTGGGCTGAGTTAATGAGGAAATCAGGGTGCTGCAGTGAGGGAAACGGGGAGGAAAGCCCTTCTCCCTAAGTTCCCATGTGGAGAAGCCATCCGTGCTGAAAGAGAGCAGGGAGAGCCACAACTCGGTGGTCACGGGAGCAGGAGTGATCAGCAGGGTCCTCCGAGCGGGTCAGCAGCAGAGAGACCCGACAGCTCCCTACAGGAGTGTTCTGCAAGCCGGAGCTTCTGGCTGTACCTGCTGCTGGCTCTGGGGCTGTGGCTGCCGCGAGTTTCAGACGCGTTACGCTGGGCTGAAGGCGGCTAGGGGAGCACTGCTCGCTCAAAGGATCCTTTCAGTGCGGAGAACACTGCGACCTTGTTGCTCTCACGCGCGATGAAGTGCATAGAGGACACTTGTGGGGACGTGTTGCGCTCTGGCTCACGGCTCCGCTGACGGCACCTCGTGGGGCTTTGTGAGCTCCGGCCTCGACGCCAACCCGAACCCCCCGCACCCCTCTGCCTGCATCTTCGCCGGGCGCTTGAGAGGGGCGAGCCGGGCGCAAACAGCCCGGCGGGCTGAACAAGCTCCTGTAGAAAGCCTGTGTAGCTTGGCAGAAGTCCTGCGGGCCGGCTGAGGCGTGGAAGTTTCCACCCTGAGCTCAGCCGGTGCCACGGGAAGGTAAGGGAGCAAGGAATCAGTTGCTCATCGTCCGCTGCCCGCTAGCGAGTAGTAAATAAACAGGGCAGGAGCAGCGTCTGCTGCCCCAGCAGTAGAAGCAGCAGCACCCTCAGTGCTCCAAAGAGGCTTCGTTAAAGCAAGCAACACTCTAGGTAATAACAGTAGTAACAACAATAGTAGTAACAACAATAATAACAACAACAACAACAATAATAATAATAATAATAGTAGTGACTTTTGCCCTGGGACAAATCCACACTGAGTTTAAGCCCTAGAGGTGAGCGTGGTGCCTGTCCCGCTGGTCGCTGGATGGGCTCAGCTCTCTCCAGAGCAGACCCGAAGCTCTGTGACAGCCGACCAGAGACTGCTGGTAGTCGGCCACGGAGCTGCGCTGGGAAAAGGCTGTTCTGACTGCGGCGCTGGCAGCGCGAGGCTGGGTTTTATGGAGTGTGTGGGTGGTGGTATGTGTCAATTAGGTAATTCCCATTATCCCAGTGTCCCTGCTGACTTGGAAGAGACACATCTTGAATTCATTGAGTCCCACGCTGGCCTGGAGAAGAAAATGAAGGGAATCATCTCCTCTCGTAGCTTGCAGACAGAGCTGGTTCGGGTTAACCTCAGCGCAGGCATTACCTCGTTGCTGCACAGCACCACGTCCAGAGGATGTGCGGAGCTCTGGATCCCCCCAAACCGTGCTCTGTCAGCTACCTGCTTGCAGCTGCCACAGCTCAAGCACCAGAAATAAAATAGCTGGGGGACAGGAGGTGCCGTTAAAGACTCAGTGGCCGCTGTCAGTGACCACTTACATGAGCAGTGACTGTACGGGGCTGCCTAACGTGCAGGTCTGTAAGAGGAAATCAGCTTTGAGGAGCCTTCTTAGCAGGAGGGAGTGAAACAGGACTGCATCTCGGAGCGCTGCAGGGTTGTTGATGTTTGTTCCAGGCATGCGAGCACCATCAGGGGTGAATGCAGGGTGGTTCAAGAGTGAAGCCTCAGCTATCAGTTACAGGAGAAGCCTCCTCAGTGCTCTTCGACCTCCAGTTGGCTACTAGGTGGAAGCTACTGCGAGACTGCAGTGTGAGGCTGGGCTCTGGCTGCTGGTCTGGTGGCTACCTGATTTCCTCAGACCACAGGCAGTTTCTGAGGGCTGCTGGCATCCCAGGTCGGAAACCTCTCTTCCAGAGCATTCTGCTCCCATTGAGGCCCTGCAGGGCCGACTGCTCCTGCTAGCAGCGCAGTGGCTGTGTTCCTGTTTGGATGAGCTGTGGCTTGTCTGAATGTGACTGCTTGTGTGAACCCAATTCAGGGACAGCTCGTGGGGGAGGCTCTGCTGCTCCTGGAGAGAGTTCGTGTGGTGTAAGAATGGCTTTTGGCACCGATTCTGAACACCAAGAGCTTAAAAGACCCCCCGAGCAGGTGTGCCTGAGCAAACTCCCTCGAGTCCCACTGACCTGATTGATGGAATGAGTGGCTTCCATAGGCTGAGTAAACGGACGTGTGCAGACAAGGCTTTCCAGCACGCAGCCCCTCCTCTCAAAGCTTTGGCAGCAGCCCTGCAGCATGGTGCCAGCTGGATTACAACCCACATCCATCGGGGCAAAGGCAGACACTCTTCCTGCTGCAGCTGTAACTCCTGCAGAAGTAAATATCCTGGGGTTGTTGACTGCTGTTGTGGTCTCCACAACTACAGTCCTAGGAGAGACTGGGAGCGCTGCTCACCTGAGTATTGCCGTTCTAACCTAGTCTATCTGAAGCTGCCATCGATGAGCATGGTCTCTGTCCTCTCGGCTGCTCTGCTGCAGCAGCAGGTGAGGATGCAAGGCACAACCTGCCTGTGGCTGCAGGTGTAGCGGTGGGAGCATTCTGCAAGCTCAGCTGTTTCTGGATTGATCTGAAGTGTCTGGCACGTAGAGACAGCCCAAGCCCCAGCCCAAGCCCCAGCCTTCCAGAGCACAGTGTTGTTCAAGTAGTTGCCTTCATCTAAGCCAGGGCTCCGATTTGAGCTGCTCACTACAAGGACAGCAAAGCTGGTGAAGGTTCTAGAGCACGAGTCCTGTGGGGAGCAGCTGAGGGAACTGGGGCTGGAGAAGAGGAGGGTCAGGGGAGACCTCTGCAACCCCCTGAAAGGAGGTTCTAGCAAAGCAGGGGTCTCAAGTCAGGAGCCAGAGGATGAGAGGAAACAGCCCCAGGTTGGATCGTATGGAAGGAAAGGTGTCTGCCAGAGGAGCTGTCAAGCGCTGGAACAATTCCCAGCGAAGCAGGGGAGTCCCCAGCCCTGCAGGTACTTAAAGGGGTGTAGGTGTGATGTGGAGGGACCTGGCTCGGTTGTGTTAGGGTAACAGTTGGACTTGATAATCGTGAGGGGGTTTTCCCAGCGACCTGACTGTCTGGTTCAGCTCTGCTGGCCTTGTGCAGCCTGACGGGCTCGGCAGCCTGAGCAGTGATCCCTGTCTGCTTTGCTTAGACCAGTGTTGAGATCCTGCATCCTGGTGACCTGCGGACAAGAGGACACCTCCAGCTGAAGTGATTCAACGTCATCCTGTGTCTCAAACTGCTGCTCGTGCCGATGCGGGTGATGCAGCAGATCCAAACCACCCCAGTTGCTTTAGATGCAGGAGGACTTGGCAAATCCTAGAATCCTTAGGGATCGGAAGGGACCTGGAAAGGTCATCCAGTCCAATCCCCCCGCCACGGCAGGATCCCCCAGACCAAGTCGCATGGAAGCAGAGGCATCCCATCCCCAGAGAGGTGGCTTTGCCTGCCTTAGGCAACATCTGTTAGCTGTTACTCAGCCTGTGTGGGGAAATGCAGAGCAACCCAGCCCCTCTCAGACTTCGGGGGCAGTGCAATTAAAACGAGTGTTAACTACTGGGATTTATGGGGTGCTTCCTGCTTTGCCTTTATGAAGCCCGACGTGCGAGTGCTGCGGGTGGTTCAGGCTCGAGCTTTGTACCTGCCTGGCTGTGCTGATTGCAACAGAGAAGGAGCAAATTAGCCCTGAGGAGGTGGCTGGGAAACGGGAGGAGGCAGGTGCCCCCTGCCCTGATGCTGAGTTTCCTGGGGCTTTGCTGCTTAGCGCAGTGCAGCAGCCAGCACTCGGAGGCAGAGAGGCACAGAGAGCTTTTAGATCTGAGTCGATCAGAAAGGTTCATCGAGTGCTTGGAAGGGTGAAGGCAGTGCCAGGGATTTTTTCAGGTGACTCTGTCCCTGGCTGGGTGCTTTAAACCAGCTCCCAAAAGGCAGATGCAGCTATGTGTGTGCAGTGCCGGGCAGGACCAGCACTGTCTGCAGCGTTTACCCTCGTGCTGCAGCCATGTGTGTGTTACTGAGGGGTGGGTTTCTGCTGACAGGTCCTTTCCACCGCAATTAGCGAGAGAATAATGGCTGAGAAACAGCACCCGTTAGCTTTGCCATCTGCCTGCCCCGTCCCTGCAGATCTCCATCGCCTCTCGGATGTTAGAGCGGCGACAGGACGGATCAGACAGACTTCAAAGGAGCATGGGCGATGATTCCCAGCCATGATTAACTTGACCAGAACCTCAGGCTCTGTTAGTTTAATTAAGAACATGAGGAGCGATCAGATCAGCAATGAAGAGAGGGGGCTGAGTTGGCCTCTCTGTCCTGCCCAACAGGTAGGAAGGCACAGGTGTCAGCATAGGAGAGCCCTCTGCCTGGGCTGTGGGGTGACTGCTTCCCTGTGGAAGTGTTTTCGTCACACCTCCCCTCGCGCTGCCCAGCCCCGCAGCGGCGCTGTGACTGACGAGGAATTAATTAATT
Organism: Upupa epops; assembly: GCA_013397515.1. Taxonomy (NCBI): domain Eukaryota; kingdom Metazoa; phylum Chordata; class Aves; order Bucerotiformes; family Upupidae; genus Upupa; species Upupa epops. The sequence goes on from VZRI01000644.1 coordinate 74,376, forward strand.
ACTGGCATTAAAGCGAGTCATTACCAATTATCAGAGCTCTAACGAGCGGCTCTGGGAGCGGCTGAGAAGGCGCTTTTGTGTTGCTGAGTGTGTGCAGCCCTGCTCTGTCAGCACAGGAGGAGTGAACTGTCCAAGTGGGCTAAGAGGCAAGAGTGTGCCCAGTGGCAACTGCCCTGGGCACAGCACACTGGGGCAACAGTCAAAGCCATCCTTGATCTTGGGGAAGGTGTCTAACGGATCCAGCTGTCCCGAGAGACCTCCGCAGCAGTCAGCTCGGTCCATGAGACGTGATCCACTCCTGACCTCAGCCTGCCCCACGTCAGACCTGTGGGTCCCCTCCACGTGCTGCTCCATGCAGCCTGTGTAGGTGGTGCTGCCTGAGCTTCCTCTTGTCTGGACTCCAGCACCCGAAGGTTTAACCTCCTTAGGTGGCGTGCCCAGCCAGATGGCAGCTCGGAGCAGCAACTCGGAGAACCGACAGTGTTATCCTAGGAGAAAATCCCGTTCTAGGGGAAAATCCACCTTGGATTTCCGTGGCAGAGACAGGGTATTTCCTCTCGTGTGACACAGACGGAAGCAGCGTGCAGATTTGGGTACTCCATCCGTCCACCCGCCCGTCCATCCACCCCTGCATCCCTCCATCCCATAGGTGACTGAGGCAGCCAGCGGAGGCCGAGTGGGAGTCGGGGTACAGAGGTCACTCCCTTGCAGCCGATCGTGGTGACTCCGGTTCTCGTGTCCCAGAAAACCTGGGGCACACCAGCCCTCGGGTGCGTTTTGTCTCCTCTCTACTACCACAGTGCCTCTTGCTAAGAAGGCGATTCCGAGCAAACCCTGCAGCAGCCAGATTCACGACAGCTTGCGCGCGGGGACACGTTTGGTTTGGCAGGACGCGTCTGACAGGGTTATTTCTGTCTCCCAGAAAAGTTCTGCTGAATATTCATGTGTTTCCCATTGAAAGAAACCTGATTCCGGGCCAAACCCGACACTCCAGCTCGTTAGCACAGAACAGGAGGGCTTCTCCCTCCCCGCTGCACCTCAGCGATCGGAATCGCTCCCGCTCCCGGCGCTCAAAGCTCTCACACCCAGGTCACTCTACCCGGGCCATGGGTTGTAACCCAGGCATCGCCAGTGTCCGCAGGGTGGGAGCCGGTCCTTGCCTCCCCAGCCTTCTCTCCCCAGGTGACGGTGGGCCCTGCCTGGCCAGCAGGCTGCCAGCCCAGCCCAGGAGCCATCGGGCTGCGCAGGAAGAGCATCGATCAGGCATAATTTATCAAAAATACTTTATTTACCAAAGAGACAATTTTACTATACAACCTAAGCTGCAAGTACAGGGTAATTGCTAGAATAAATACAGGCAATGAATTCAACCTTGTATAGAATGAGAGGGTTTATTGGACAGGTGAGTGTTAACCCAAGCTTTAACTTACATCATAAATAGTTGAGAGGCAGAGTCGAGGGGGTGTTTTCGCTTTCACTCTCTCTTCTGCTGGTTTTTAATACTGTTCCACGTGGAAACCAGCGGGAATCATCTCTCTGATGGTTGACAGAGCACTAGTAGGACTTTCAAGCAATCGTGTACCTCAAGGTAATCAGACAAATCAGGTAGAGTGTGTGCAGTTCATTCTACAGCAGAGTCTGTCTGCGTGAAGACGGGAAGCTGAAGGTGCCCCCGAGCTCTCTAGGCATCCACGCTGACCTCTGCTTTACCACAGTGCTTGGCTATGGGGTCTGAAAGGGGCACGGTCTGTACGCAGCTGGCTTCCTGTTGCTCTTCCTAACGTAGCTAGGGCTCAGGGCCACCTGCCTTTGGCTGGGGAAGGACTGCCAAAGGGAGTCCTGGATTGTATTTCTCAAACCAGACCCAGTGCCCGGGACTGATCACCTGGCACTGAGGACGCGAGGGGTCTGCTTAGGCTCCAGGTTCTCTGGTAAAAGACGGGATCCTTGCTGGTAGGAAGGCTGAGTCAAGCACCGCTCGGTGCTGGGGTCTGTCACACTGGTGTCAGAGAGGCTGGTGGCTGTAAACTCTGCGGAGGGGAGGGCACTGCACAGGTTGGCAGTGAGGTGCCCGCCGTGTGGAAGTGTGGACAAGCTCTCCTTCCACGGGTTTTTTTAACTCAGACACCTGACCCTGTGCTCGCGCAGCGGGTGATGGACCGTGGCCACCAGCCAAGCCAACAGCAGTGTCGGGCATCAAACTGTTTCTCCAGATCAGAAGTTCCTGACTCCTCCCAAACCAAACCCCATGCAAAATCCCTGGGGCCTGGCATGGGAACCTGCCCTGCCTCACGGCGGTGCCCCCGCCGCGGCCGTCACCAAGGCCTCCGAGCCCCAAATTGCACATCTCTGCCCCTTTGGCCTCTTTCCACACACAAGCGTCCGAGAGCGGGGGGCGCGGGGCCTGCCGGGGGCACCCTGCCTGCTTTCTCACAGGAACAGCCGCCCGCCAGTCGCAAACCCCCACGTCTGTCCCTTCTGTGGCGACCGCCGCGGCCGCAGCGCTCCCGCTAGGGGAGAGAGCAGGGCGCTCCCCGTCTTTCCCCACCCGTGCCCTCCAAAAGGCTGCGGAACGAAGCGACGGGGAGGCAGCTCTCTCTTTTTGGCAGATAGTGAAATATAAAACAGGCGATTTACAAAACAACGGCCGGAAAAGTTGGCTGAAAAATACACACACACGAAGAACACGAGAGTACAAAAATAGAGCTGGGCCCGCGGCCTCTCACCAGGTACCTTTGGCATCACGGTTGGCAGCCCAACACACAGACCCTTCCTATGAACACAACTATAAAAAAGAGCAGTTCATAAATTAGGTGGCGAGGGGTCGTACGGTCCTCCTCTCCACTCTCCCGACTCTTTCTCTTCCTGTCCAGGCACACGAGCGTGGCCGGTGAGGTATATAGGACGTAACACTGTCAGGCGTACGCACGAGGCGGTCGTGCATAGACACAGAGTTCTCCCGTTGCTTGGTGGAAACGGCGTGGTTTGTGTCCCCCCCCCTTGATAAGAACGGTCCTTTGTTATCGTTCCGCGTTCGTTTGCTTGCTTTGGCAGGATGAAAATGAACCCGGAGGAATAGCGGCGGCGTATCCCCAGCAGCAGTGATCCATTTCCCTTGGCAACCTTGGTCTGATGCCGCTACGAGGCGGGTGGGTTGCCCTACGACGCGCCCCGGGTACCCTCCCGCGGACCGTCATACGTCTAGCACCATGTCGTAGTGTTGCTCCTTCTTCCTCCTGCCGCACTTGGTGATGAGGGCCAGGTACAAAGTCAAGAGCAGGACCCAGTAGCACGCGTAGAGTATCGTGCCGATGATGAGAACCGTCTGTTTGGACTCGGAGAATGGCTTTTTGGATTCCTTGTAGATGGTGAAGACCACGCCGCCCAGGAGGATTGTAAACCAGATGGAGACCGGGATGAGTCCGATGAAGTTAACCACGATGGTTTTGCGTCCCGACGTGCCCCACCCCGCTTTGTTTATCGTGGCGATCGCAAACATCTTTGCCGGCAGCAAGCTGGACATGTAGAGCACGGAGTAGAGCGACATGAACACCATGACGATGTTGCCCCTAAGGAAGCTGGCAAAGGAGGACTTGATCAGACCCACTAACTGCACCGTCAGCAAGAAGAGGAGGATGTTCCAGATCTTCCCCCGGTAGAAGAGCTGAATGACTGTGGCGATAAGGAAGAAAGGGAAGAATCCAGTGATTACAGCTTCGTAGGTCATCCACAAATGGTGCTTGTGGAACCACATTGCATTGTAAAGCCACTCCCTAAAGTAGGATTTGCTCCAGCGGGTCTGCTGGTTCAGCCACCTGAGGTACTCTATGGGCGTCTCCGTAAGGCACTTGGATCTGGCCGTGTATTTGGTGGCATAGCCCAGGCTGAGCACTCTGTTAGTCAGGTGCCTGTCATCCCCAAAGCTGCACTGGGAGCCCATAAACTCTTGGTTGTACCAATCTTCCACGAACTCGTGGAGTAAAGAGTTCCTGTACATCCCCAGCGGTCCGCTGATGCACTGCACGCAGCCGAAGTAGGACTGGCAGGCTCGCTCTATGTTAAAGGCCATCCAGTACCTCACGCTGCTCAGAAAGGAGATCCAGGAGTCGTATTTGTTCAAGATCTGCAAAACAAAAGGAGTTGCTGTCACAGATCAGCTCTCGGTACAGAAAACACAGGCACCGGGGCGAGGAAGAGCTGGCTGAGAGCATCACTAGCTGAACCGCAGGGGAAGCCTCCGCTGGGTCACTCAGCGTGCGCAGGGTGGGGATTTTCAGGGGAATCTGTGACCTCCTACAACTGGAAAGAGCTCTGCCAGGTTTGACGCTAGGCCAGTCTTGCCCCTGTTTCAGCTGAACTCCAGGACACGTCCCCCGGGCTCAGCTCAGGGCTCATTCAGTGAGGTCCGTGTGTGCTGGAGAGGGAACAGGGGAGAAACCCAGCCACCCCCAGCTCTTCCCTCTGGCAGCTCTCCTCCCAGAGGACACGTGTCCTTCCCTCCTCTCTGCAGAGGTGTGGGGTGGTGGCGATGCCTTTATGGCTGGGCTGTGGTCAGTCTGGGGCTGCAGAGGTATTCAGGCTTCTGCTGGGAACCTTGGTTTCTGCAGCTGAGAGCCACATGCCTGAAATACTTGGGGCTGCCGGCTCATTCCTTAGTGAGTGGCTGCCCATACACATGGAGATGGCTTTCTCCTCCTCTCCCAGGCTAGCCCAGTACCAGGCAGCCCAGTGAGCTATCCGTACGTTTCCCCTAGAAGCCACAGCCATGGAGTGCAAAGCCATGGGCAGCCCTTTGCTGCAGCTGTCAGCCAACCCTGGAGACCCGGGAATCCCAACACAAGTGCTGCTGGGCAGACTTCCCCTTGTCCTGCCCAGCAGAGGGGCAGAGGGAACCCCCGAGAGCCAGTGCACTGCCTTTCCAGCACCTTTTCCTCCTGACAATCCTGGCTCTGGGAGGCTGCTCACAATCCCCTGCTCCCCTGTTGCCTGAGCAGTTCTACCCAGTTTCACAAGTTACAGAAGTCATCCCCAGAGGCTCGGAGATGCCACGACAGTCCTGGCACTGCCAGCACCCCACTTCTCACACACGTGGGGCAGAGCGTCTGCTTATAGAGTGTTAGGACTCTGCGGTGCTCACTCCCAAGAGTAGGAGTTGCCCTTCAGCAGGAGGAAGGTGCCTCGCACTCACCTGCACATCACCTCCAACCCCTCCAACCATGGGATCCTCTTCTAAAACCTTCACCATCTCCACTGATGAGGCTGGGTCGAGCATGGTGTCTGAATCGCAGACCTACAGGTAAGAGCAGAAGACAGGTGAGTTAAGGAGGGCAGAAGGAAGGGTGAAATAAGCCAGCAGGTGACGGCAGTGCCTGCCAACGCAGCATCTCCTGAACGCAGGCACTCCTCACTGTGCACTCTGCACGGGTCCTGCTCCGAGGGCCTTTGGTGCCAGGCAGCAAGAAGGTGCTGAACAGAACAGCCTGTGCACACAAACCCCACCTCCCTTCTCTGTCTGCTCCCAGTCTGCTGACTGGGACTGGGCTGGCTCCTTCGGGTACCCTAAGCCCTCAGAGACAGGGTGTGCACAGCCACGCAGCCTTTGGATTCCTGCTGAACACTAACACTGGGGTTCCCTTCACTGGCTGCTCTACTGGAGCCCCCTGCTCAGATGTTGTCCACTGCCTCATGAGGGAAGGAGAGAGGAGTTCAGCTGCAGACACTTGTTATACAGAGTCAGCCAGGGGTCTGGGAAGAAACCTGGTAGCTGGGTCACCCACAGGAGGCTCAGGAACCAGTGTGACGCGTGCACTTGGGACTCCAGGCCAGGCTCATGTCAGTTAGATGCAGGGCCTGCCTGCCTGTGTGCAGGGACTGGACCTCCAGACAGATCCATGAGCTGCTGTTTTCCTCTGGCATCCTTATCAAAACCCCTGCAAGGCCAGAGGGAGAGGCTCCCGAGCCACAGGGCTGTGCCAGAACAGGGCAGGACTAGCTGACACACACAGGGTGCTTCAGCCCCACTCCTGACGAACTATGTGCAAGGGGAACTGGCTTTCCCCAGAGAGCAGGAGGGCTTGAGGAGGCTGGCTGAACCTAGAGGCACCCAGCATCACTTGTTTCCTCGGAGGGAGAGGCAGACATAGGCAGCAGCCTGTGTGACACGAGAGTGATTCCTCACTGCAGCTGCTGCTGCGCAGAGCGGTCCCTCCGTCGCTTGTAAACTCACTGCACAGGCACCCAGGCACGGGGAGCAGGGGGGACTGTCCCACACCCCCTCCTCTGGAGCCTGCCCTGCAGTTCTCATACTGCTTCCAGCTCTCCCCTCTGTTCTATTGCTGTGGTTTCAGATGAGGACAGAGGGGCAAACTCCTCCATCCTGAGCAGCACCGTTGCAGCCTGGCCAAGGGGTGTCTCAGCTTTGAGGGAGAGGGGCCATCAGTGCCTCTGCCTGGTGACAGAAAGGAAGCAGAACAGTCCTGCTGAAGAGGGAAGAGGATGCCTGCACTTTCATCTGGGCCTTCCTGGGCAGAGAGCTGCTCGCTGTTCTGCATGGGGAGCCTGCTGTTGCTGGATACCCAGGGCTCAGTCAGTGATGCTCTCCTCATGTCTTGTGGCCATGAGCAGTGGTTTGACAGCAGCTCTCCCCTCAGCCCCTCCACTTTCCCTCCAGCATCGGTCCCCTGATGCAGCTGAGCAGCCCCCTCCCCATCAGGTAGATCTCTGCAGCAGAAAGCTCTGTGCACGGGCAGCATCGCTGACACGAGATGAGGATCCCTGAGAACACTGGACTCGTTTACAGGTTACCGGGACGAGTCTTGGGCATCCCACAGGCTGATCGTGCCCGGGGTTCTGGGGCAAAGCTGACAACCCACCGGGGTCGGGTGTTTGCAGCTGGAAAGCAGACGGCCCAGAGAAAGGCAGGCGCTTCAGCACCCAGAGACAGCACAGAGAGGTCTGGCCCTGCACAACCCCGGGGGCACTTGCTGTCACTCTGTGTAAGGTCTGAGTGACCCAGAAATTACTGCCCTGAGTGTAGAGCTGCATGAAAAGGACAGCCGACCTTACGTGATCTGTTCAAACCCTTGTCATAACCAGGGATGCTTTATCCAACCGCTCTGGGAAGTTCAGGCTGCACAGGCTGTCCTCACGGCTCCATCCCACAGCCTCGCTGCCCTGACTCTCTCTGCGTGGATGGTATCTGCAGGTTTAATTCCTCTGCCTGACCACTGGCAGCCTCCTGCCCTCCTCCAGGACAGAAATAGCCCTTCACAGCAGTTGAGCAACAGCTCATTATCTGCTCCCCTCTGACTGCTCATGACTGCCTGCCTGCCTGTCAGCCCACAGTGTCTCCTAAGAGCAGTAGGGCCCATGGGTTCAGGGTGGGCAGCGGTGCTGTTTGATCATCAGTGCGGATCGTTCAGCCCCTAAAGTGTCAGACCTGTTTGAAGTGACCGACCCTGGGCTCCCCCATAGAGCCATCAGGAGTATCTGAGCAGTCACTCACACTCACTCACTCACTCACACTCACTCACTCACTCACGCACCGCAGCACGTGTTCGCTGCACTGTGCCATGGCTGTGCAGGTGGCCGGGGCTGCCACAGGGCTGCACTGCTCACAGAACCTCAGTCATCAAGGTTGGAAAGGACCTCTAAGATCATCGAGCCCAACCTTCAACCCAACCCCTCCACGACCCCCAGATCGTGTCCCACAGTGCCACGGGTACTGCCCTTTGGACACCTCCAGGGATGGGCACTCCACCACCTCCCTGGGCACCTGCTCCAGGGTGTCACTGCTCTTCCACTACAGAAAGAGTGGAACTAACACAGATGTGGCTGGTGTCGATCACTGCTGCAGCCCTTGGTCTCAGAGCAGCATCCCGGTCCCTGACCCAGTCCCTAGGACTCCTGGGCCGGTGCGTTCCCTGACTGAGGGATCACAAGAGCCCAAACCCCTTCTTCAAGGATTCCCTGAACGAATGCAAGAGCTGGACTGAGGGAGGAGCCTTGCAGGGACTGGGTTTCCTCTCTGCAGCTGGACGGTGCTGAGAATCCCCACTAGCAGAGAGAGCCAGCATTTTCACCCCGGAATGGTCCTTCCCAGCAGAGCACCCAAGCACAGACAATGGAGACCTCAAGCCCATTGTTTGCAGAGAATAAATCCATTTGGAAGTGGTAGGGGTGGGTTTTATATCCCAGCCTTACTCTCACCGCTCCAGTAACAGCGGTGCAGGGCGCCCTGGAGTTGCTGCTCCTCCTGGCAATGGAGGAGGATGCACTGTGAGCCCGGCCGTGCTGCAGCCTGTGGGCTCTGTGCTGCGCACACGCTCTCACTCCTGGACCCCAGAAGCACACAACACCCAGCCACGCAGGTGTCCTGAGCGCTGCCCACCGTCCCGCAGGGAGCTGCCACTGCGTGGGAAGGCACTGCTGGATGCTCTGAGGTCGGAGGAGGTGTGAAGGGCTGCGGGAGGTCAGGAGGGGAGGTCATCTCATACTCAGTGCTGAAATGAGTCTGCTGCTAGGAAGGGCTCTGTGTCCAGACACAGACCCTGATCCCTCTTGCCCTTCTGCAGCCAGCAGGGCTGTTTGCAGGAGAGAGGAGCCTTCCACGTGTAAGGCAAAGCCTTCACAGGATCCAGGGCAGCTGGAGAGCTGGAGAGTGTCTGAGCTGCTTTGGGAACAGGCAGAGAGCACCCAGCCTAACAGTTTGTAGCGGTGTCATGAGGGCTTCAACGGCCAAGTTGTGGTGAGTGAGGTAATGCAGCTGTAAGGGACGGAGTAAAAGCTCCTTCAGCTGAAGAGGTTTTCCTCTCACGGCTGCACATTGACCCTTCCCTGAGGCCTTTCAGACACCCTCGTGTGATTCACAGACTCCATCACTGCTCCAGGCTGTTCCCTAGTGCCACTACCACTGCTCCAGGCTGTTCCTTAGTGCCACCACCACTGCTCCAGGCTGTTCCCTAGTGCCACCACCACTGACTGCTCCAGGATGTTCCCTAGTGACACCATGTACCCGTCTGCTGGCTTATGGGGGCACGAGCAACCTCACAAAGTAAAACCCTACCTGAGACCTTGACCTACAGAAGTGGAGGGGGGACTCTGGGAGGCCACTGGCTTTGTCTGAGCAAAACCCCTGGATGAGGGGGCACTACTGGAGCCTGGGGAAGGATCAGGAGCCGCTGCACAGGCTTCACCCACCGGCAGAAACACCAGCCGCTTGGGAAGGCAGCAAACGAGGGTCCTAACGGCCAGGCTGTTTGCAAACAGGCTGAAAGGAGCCCTGTGTTCGCCAGGGACTGGGATGGCCTCTGCCGTGCTGCACAGAGCGCACAAAAGCCGCTTTCAAAGAGTGTTTGGGTTGGCACTGCCCCGGGGCTCTAATACCTACCTGCACATAGTCCACGCTTCTCCCCAGCGCCTTGAACGCCGTGTACATGACTTCTCGCTTTCCACCCCACTTCTGCATGATGCAGACGCTCTTGTTGGACAGGACCAGCTGGGACACGTGCTGCATGCTCTCCCGGTGGCTCTCCTCCGTCTCCCCCGGGCCTCTGTCGTGGAAGTTGTTACTCCAAATGTAAGTGGCAGACTTGTCCCTGCCCATGATCTCGGTGAAGATGTCCATCATGTAAACGTCGTCTTCCGAGTTGCCGTCGATGACCATGACCACCTTAATCCCGGGGTAGGTCAGTCTCTTCACAGACAGTAAACATTTCCGTAAGTAGTCAGGATCCTCTTGGTAGGCAGCAATGCAAAGGGCAACCGTTTTGTTCAGCTTGATCGGAGTCTCTAGCGACCGCTTCATTTTCCTGTGCTCTAGGAAGGCAAAGAGGCTTTGGATGATGAGGTGCGAGGCCAGGATAGCACCATAGAGTCCGAAGGAGAAGTAGTAGTTGTCCGTCTGGATGAACTGGTAGCCCACAATGTAAGCAGCGGTGATTCCCAGCAGGAGGGACACCCCGAAGAGGGTGGTTCCAAGTATTCTCAGGATACAGATAAACCTCTCACAATACATCTGCAAAGAAGCAGGGAAACTGTTAGCGCAGCCGTTGCCGACACGAGAACCTCTGATGGGTGGCAGGTGCCCACAGCTCCCACTGTACCCCCTCTGCTTCGGGCTGGGGTGCCCACAGCTCCCACAGTACCCCCTCTGCTTCGGGCTGGGTCACAGCTGGCTGCATCCGACCGCTCCGGCTCTGTGCAGCCCTTCCCCTGCACAAAGACTCCCTCAAGGTACCGGGGATGTCTCCCACTCTTGGTAAAGTCCTCACAGGAGGTGCTGCCTGTGTCAGGGCCTCATTGCGGCAGCCCGGGGTGCTCAGTCACGTTACCCTGGGGGGGTTAGAGAAGAGGAACTCGGGCCAGCGCTCGCCTCACATGGTCACAGGCGGGTGGAACAGCTGAGTGCCGGGGCAGCCCCCCCTCATCCCATCCGTGCCATGACTGCATCCCGCCCTGGATTGCCTCTGCTGCTCGGTTCTGTGCGCAGAGCCGTTGGAGAGGCATTCCTAAAGCAGATGCCTGGGTGCATGCGAAATGGTTAAGCAGATGCCTGACTATATTTATCCTTTGTATTTATAAAATCAGACATCTGCTTTCAAAGCCCTTCCCGCTGCCGCTGGAAGGACGAGCGTGTCACTCGTTTCTGCCCGTGGTCGCACACGCGCGTGAGCGCCTGTGAACAGGGACAAAGCCGGGCTGGGCGGAGGTGAGCTCTGTGGCTGAGGCACAGGCTGATTTACCAGAGCCAAGACCCCACCCTGGGCTCAGGGATTCATGAGAACGGCAGCTGATGCTGAGAATTTCAGCCTACTCAGGTTGCCTGGCTGGAAAGCTCTGGGCTACCGAGGGGCTGGCTGGCACGGAGAGGGCTCCAGCGTAGTTGAGACAAGCAGTGTAGGTGGGCAGGGAGGCAGAGTGCGCTGGCACCCAGCTGCCCTCGCTGACCGCTCCCTCACCGCTTCGCTCAGGGCTGCAGGGAAGGTTCGGACAGCCGATCGCTCGGTGCTGAGGACATAAACGGGGCAGCACCGGGCTGCTCCCGCGAGCGCATGGCAAGGCGGTGAATGGGAAAGCCACGCGTGAGCGTCTGGCCGAGCGAGGGCTCAGAGTCGCTGACCTAATATCTGTGTTGTCTCACCATTATTCATACTTTCCCTGCTCGTCTGCCGGTCGTGTTTGCTCCACCATCTGTTGGCCAGAGCTGGAGCTGGAGCAGCCCTTCCTTACATCATATAGGGTGTTAACTCTTCCCTCAGTAAACTCTACCGGGTGCAGCGGCAGCAGCATCGCTGTCAGCGGTGACCCTGCTGTCTGAAAAGCTACGGGCTTGCAAAGAAGGAGTCAACCCAGAATCACCTACAAAACCAGAATGAACCAGGGCAGCGGCAGCACCGGGGGTCACACAGACCGGGCTTTTCCCACTGCCTGTTGAGGGTCTGAAATGCCAGACGGGGGAAGATCTGGGATGAACATTTGGAGTAGCTGCTACAGAAATCGGACCCCATCTCTGGCGCTGACTCGAGTGGTTGCACCAACAGGTGCTGGGATCACCCAGCCGCCAGCGGCACTGGCCCCGCTCTGCCCTGGCTGAAGGTCTTCTGCAGTGGGGTCACAGCGGAGCCTAAGAATAGAGAAGCTGATGCTGACCACCACGGCAGGAGCATTCACTCCGTGCCCAAGATAGACTTGTTCAGAGAGAGCGATGGTTCCCCTCAAGGTTACCTGGAGGTCAAAGAGCCCCTGTCTGCCCATCCCTCCAGCAGGCAGACGGTCACAGGCATGAAGGTAAAGGTTTCATTAATGGAGCACTTGCTCTCTGCTTCCCCTTTTGGGGTCCAATACTGCTCAGAGAGCCCTGAGTAGCAAGGAGGGGCTGATGTCTCCTTACACTGACAGCTACGGGACTGAGATGGAGGGCTCAGCGCAGTGGCACTCTCGATCTGGAGGGAGACGTGTTCTGATTTGGATGACTCTATATCCCGTGCCAGGCCTCTTTCGGGGCAGTTTGCTGTAGGTTTTCTCTCTCATGAAGTGTTTCCACACAAAAGCAAAGAGAACTCCTCTGTCCCTGCAGCGCAGCTCCCATCCCTTACGCTCCTTCCTACCCTACACATCCCCCCACTCCTCTCAGCTCAAGAGACAGATTTCTGGCCCTAATAAAACAGCCTTCCCCCCTACCCCTTTCCCTCTCAACGCTGGGAAAATAACCCGTGTGTTGATGATGTAAATGCCTGGCTGCCATCAGAGCAGCGTTCCCGTCGCACGGGAGATTGAGGGTTGAGCCCGCGGTCCTTCGCAGCCACCCAAACCGCGGGGAAAGCCTGCAGGGTTGCTCAACGTTCGCAGGCTGCAGCACGTGAGCCCTGGAGAGTCTGCCCAGCAGAACTGATCTGGATCAGCTTGAATGTGCCCAAACAATGGCGAATCGGCCAAAACCTCTCCGCTCCACCCTTCTGCAGCAACTGAGCCAAGAAGCTGAAGGAGATGACGCTCGCACGAGCCTGGGACTGAAACGCGACCTGCTGAGTCAAGCAGCAGCAGGAGGGCAGGGAAGAGCTGCAGCGGGGGCACTAAGGTCAGGTGTGCGGTGGTGAGCACCCAGCCCGGCCCGACACTGCCAACTGCAGAGGGCATCGCCCCTGGGACGGCGCGTGAACCAGCCCTTGCCACACACAGACACAGCCGGTCGAGCGTCATCGAAGCAGTGGGCACTGCCCAGGGTGTTTGTGGTACCAGTTCAGGGCCTTCGACTGAGCACTCTGCAGTCACGACCCTGCAGCTGCTCCTGTCCCTGGGGACAGGGGGGGAGCTGCTAACCAGCCCACCTAGTAGAAATGAGGTTTGGAAGCTGTAAGCTAAACCCTCATGCCATGGAGGCCGTTGCTGGTCCTGTGACACGTCTGGGTTCCCAGGCACCCACAAGTAACTCTGAGCTTTGTAGCAGCTACAGGTGAGGAGGCAAGGTGTGCCTCTCTCCAGAGGATCCTGTGGAGAAGCATGGCCAGCAGAGCCCACGTACTGGACTGCCTGGCACAGAAGAGCTCTGCTTCTCTCTAGACACCCAGACCTGTGGCCACATCAGCAGACAATCTCTACGGGACCAGATCTGCTGAGGAACACCTGGCCCCCACATGCACCCCCATATTTCACTCTGAAGGATGTTTGGTCTGAAAACCCATGAGAGTCTGAAAAGAGGGCTCCAGGGGGGCATCGTCCAACTCATTTTGTTCTAGAGGAGCCCAGATTGTGCAGCAAAGCCCCGTGATTGCTTTGCACTGCAGACCCGAGCAGTGCCCTCGGGCTGGGGTGCACTCGTAGCTCTGCTCGGCACGCTCCTAGCCAGAACCGAGAGCGCACACTGCTCTCACACGTGAGATCTGAAGGGCAGACCTGCCTGCACGTCTGTGCTGCCAGCAGAAGGGGTGGGCACTGACAACCTCAGCAGAGCCTCATCTGCACTTAAATGAATCCTTTCCTGCCCAGCCACAGCCCTCGGAACCGTAGTGCTGAGGGTCTGCAGGGCAGGTGAGGGGGCTCGGGGGCCAGTGTGCGCTGAAGGGTTTTGTCCAAGAGGGAAATGAGGGGGTAAGTGACCTCGCAGTGCAGGTGTGAGAGACAACTCTTCCTCGGCGAAGCTGCTTCTGGGCTACCCACGATGAAGAAGCACTTGGCAAATTTACTGCAGAGGGGGGTGTCTGTTGTGAGGGCTGCCAGCTGGGGCACGGCTCAGCACTCGCATCGCTCCCTGCTCTCCCTGCCCCTGTTCGTCTGACGGGGCAGCCAGCTCGCTGAGGTCAGCTGGCAGCATCAGCCTGACACACATGACTGCACGGAGCTTCCCAGGGCTGTTTTCCCAGAGCCACAGGCAGGGCATCATCCCATCACCCTGTATAAAGCTTAACCCACCCCAGCTGTCTTTGCAGTACAGCTGACTCCGGGTTCTCATCATCGTGAGTATAAATGACCCTCCAGACTGCCTGCCCTGCCCTTCAGCCGTGGAGAGGGAGCTGGGGAGCTCCCTCCTGCAGCAGCTCCGGTCACTGGTGCTTCGTGCTGCTCATTGCTTCGGGACTTTGTGCTGCCGCTGGTGCTCACGGGTCCAGGTGAGGCTGCAGTCAGCTCTGGGGTTGGGCCTCAGGGAAAGAGCGGGGTTGCTGAAGGTGGCAAGCTGTCCGCACGGACAGGCTTTGACCAGCAAACTGGGAATGCCCTTTCAGCCTGGCCTGTGCTCCCCACTGCCTGCCCGCATGAGGCCCCTTGCGGGTGGCAGTAACCCGGGCAGATAGCGGAACAGGTTTGAACCCAGGATAACTTGGATTGTGGGCAAACACAGATGGAGCTCAAAAACCTGTTCTGGTTCTGGTTTTGGAGTCCCTGGATGCTTTTGGCACCAAACTGAGCCTTCCTCCTGGAAACCGTCAGGCTTTATCTAGTGCCTGTGGCCTCGTGGAACCAAAGCACAGGGCACATCCCTTTCAGCTTCACCAAGTCCCACTCCCCTGAGCAGAGGAGTAGATCGGTGCCTCAAGCTCTGATGGTGACTAGCAACGAAACAAAGCAGATTAGCTTCTTCCTTCCGTGCCCTCGCTGCGAGCAGCTGAGCGTGCTGCTGTGAGCTACCACGGCAAACTCCCCTGGACCCAGCAGGGCTTCCCCTTCCCAGTCTCTTCTGTGCTTGCACATAGGAAAAGGAAGATTTACTGGTGTGAAATAAAACCCGGCCTTTCTCGACCCCCACAACTCCCCTGGCTGTGGTGGGGTTGGCTTTTCATCGGGCTTGCTGGGAAGAAGATCTCCCTTCATCGCCTCAGATGGAAGGACCTGTCTCCTGCCTGGAAGAAGCCCCCAGACACAGCGAGTGCAGGAGGAGAAGGCCAGGAAATGGCCCTATGAGGCACAGTGTTACCTGCCAGCCTGGAAGAAGGGGCCAGACAGCACCCCCAAGGAGTGCTGCAGGATGTCAGAGTCCCCTCTCAGGCGGGGAGATGGGGTAAGCTCTCTCTTAAGGTCCCTTTCAACCTCTGTGTCAGCTTTGCCATGGAGTCTGACAAGGTAAGAGACCCCTCCAACACCACAGGGGAGTCTTTTTAGCAGGGCCTGAGGTGACAGGACCTGGGGTGACTGCTCTAAAGAGGGTGAAATTAGAGTAAATACAAGGAAGACTTGTTTCACAGCGAGGGTGGTGAAACACTGGCCCAGGTTGCCCACTGAGGTGATGGATGCTCCATCCCTTGGGGCATTCACGTTCGGATTGGATGGGGGCTCCGGGCAGCCTGTTCTAGGTGAAGGTGGCCCTGCTCACTGCGGGGGGTCGGGGGGGAGGTACTAGAAGCCCTTAAAGGTTGGGTGCATCCCAGCCCGCTCTGTGACAAGGTGAGGGGGATGAAGCCTCGAGGGCCGAGTCCCGCGGTGCCCGAGAGGCACCGCCTGATGCTGGAGCGGGGAGAGAGGGAAGGGCCGCTGGGGACAGCGATTTGCGGGCGGCCCCCGTCGGGTCAGCCCCGAGGGAAGCAGCGCGGACGGAGCCATCACCCTGCGGAGGATCCCCTCCGCCGCCGAGGGGGCGGTGCTGCTGGCGTCACGGCGGTCGGGCGGGGCGTCGGGCGGATCCCCCGCGCTGCC
>VZRI01000644.1:90189-129145 GCA_013397515.1 Upupa epops
AAGGAAGGCCGGGGAGAAGGAAGAAGCCGTCTGGGCTCCGGGCAGGTCTCGCTGCCCGACCTGTTGCCCGAGTCTGTTTCCGAGGGAGGTTCGGTTGGGCTTTGGGTCAGTGGGGTTTTTGTCTGGGGTTTTTTCCCTACTCTCGATTGGTTGCGGTTTTCTCTTTCTTTTTTAAACCTTAAAGCTTCACAAACGAAACGGATTGCACGGAGGAGGGGCTGGAGCTGGGAACCTCCTTCATCCTCTCTGCGGCCCCACTCCCGGCTGCACTAGGTGTAGGGTAGAGCCGCCGGTAAGAAACTCCCCGAGCCCGCTCGTGTGTTGGGGATCCACTCCATCTTTCCTCCCTTGAACGGCGGGGCTGGGGGGTGGGGGGGTCTGCTGCTCTGGGGGTGACAGAAGGGTAATCGTAAATCACCACAAATCGCCTACCTTGCCCGTCCTTCTGTCCTTTGGTCATAGAGGGGCTCCAGCCAGCTGTGTGGTCTCTCGTACCGTTGCTCCCGCTGAGCAGTTTCCAAGTTTGAGGTAAAAGATCAAATCGCACTTTTCAGGGACTTAGTGAGACCCTCGGGGATAAAAAATAGTCAAAAATGGGAAGGATAACGAAAGGTGAGGCTACTCAGTCCTGCTCATTTTCTCCCACGTGTTTTCACAATAATTCTCTTATTCGCCTGGGTCTGCTTCGGTTTCTGTCCTAAAGCTGTGCGACTGAGTTTCTTTTTCAAATAATAATAATAATAATAAAAGCTAAAAGTAATAAATTAGGAGTTAGTTTCTCGTGGTCGAAGCTGAAGATCTTATTTCAAAGGTTTCGGGAGCCTGGAGAAGTTGCGAGGCAGCGTCTGAAAGTTTGAGAGATGGACAGCATCAGATAAAGTGTCTTTGGTGGTGATGCCGAGGAGCTGTTTCAATGAGGTCTCGCAGCAGCAGCAGCAGCGAACGGGTAATATTTTCCAGACGTCTTTCTCTCTCGTGCTGCTGCTGCTGCTTTTCTGCCTCCTCCACGTTATGGGGTCTTTTAACAAGTGAGACTTGAGTTGTTTTAATAGGCGGAGGATGGGAAGAAGGGAGGGGAGGGGAGCTCTGCAAGGAGGGAAAAAAAAGAACCCAACCCTGCCCATTGAAGTGATCTCAGCCAAGAACCGTTTACAGCTCCAGGAATTGCAGTTGCAAATTTTGCTGAGAAACGTAATCGACGTCTGTTGCCACCAGCTCATTTCCTCCTGGTGCCCCCCCAGTTAGGGGGAAGCCCCCACTTTCCCCTCTCCCCGCGTTGGGGTGTGGAGCTCTTCCCTCCCAGGGCCGCTGTCGGGCTGGCAGGGCTCCTGGCCGCCCCGCCGCTGGCTTTTAGTAACAGGGGGCTCTGGTCTATGAATGGATGAACCCTGCGGCTTCCAGCGCGGCCGCCCCCCTGCTCCCCCCGACACATCTGCCCTCGCCTGTGCCCGGGGGAGCTGCCCCTGGCTTTAGCACCCACAGCTCTCCTTCCAAACCCGCCCGGAAAGCAGAGGCAACCGAACAACTGGAAAACTGGGGGGGGATGGGGCGGCCGCCTTCCCCTTGCAGTCTCTTTTAACCATCAGCGCTCCCGCTCGCTCTGGTCCCAGTCAAAAACCGCCGCCCCCAGTCCCAGCACTGCCCTCCGCCGCCTCGCAGCAGCTTCCCCCCGCCCGGGCGAGCTCCTTGCCCCGCCGGTAGCCCCCCGTGCGCCCAGCGAGGGGGGGTTCCCGGGCTGGAGCCCCCTGGCGCAGAGAGCCGACGGGCGGGCACTAGGTGGCGCTGTTGAGGCGAGAGGAGCAGCGGGCGCCCGCGCAGGGATGCGCTGCGGGTTCCATGTGGCCGCAGGATGCGGGTCCCGTGCCCTGGCAGGGACCCTCTTGGGGGTGAGAAGCTGGGGGGAGAGGGAGGGAGGGAGGGAGGGGGGAATCAGCTGCTGCTCTCTCTGGGCTGTTTTCTCAGGAGCCGCGAAGTTCGCTGCGTGGAGACGTCGAGCCCGCAGAGGGAAGCGTGTCCGGGCATAGCTGGGGGTAACCGAGTCACTGCCTGTCATTTCCTTCCAGCTTGGGGAAAGCTGTTGGTTCCCCACGGCTGGAAGTTGGTGGTTACCTCCCTGGAGAATCTTGGGTACCTGGGGGAAGTGGTGAGAATTTCAGGTGTGCTCAGTCAGTGCCAAGGGGAGAGGGGCTCTAGGATGAGCACCAAACACAGCCAACTCGAGCAGTTGTTCTGCCTCAAACCACAGTTCAGCTTCTAGCTGAAGCCGGAGGTTTGTGGATGTTTTAGCCTGGCAGTGCCAGCGAAAGCCGCTGTCTCATCCTTCTCCTGCTTTGGGTTCCTCTTTCATCTCCTCCTGCCCCTTTCCCTTTGTCAGGAGAACTGCCCGAAGGGAGAGAACAGCTCTTTCAAAAGAGGAAGCAGCAGAAAAGCAGGAACAAGTACCCTGGGCAGAGAGAGGACAGGACAACTGCTTTTGCCAGCAGCATCTGGATGGTTTGGTGTCCTGAAAGTACTATGTGGCCAGGCGAGCGTGAGGAGCACCTGGGCTTTCAGGGGCCCTTCTGTTTCAGCCCTTCACAGAATCTCTTGGGCTGGAAGAGACCTTTAAGATCACCCAGCCCAACCATTAAGCCAGCACTGCCAGGTCACTGCTAAACCATGTCCCTCAGTGCCACACTGGCATCACCTCCAGGGATGGCGACCCCACCGCTGCCCTGGACAGCCTGTTCCGATGTCCAGTGACTCTTTCCATGAAGGAATTCCTCCTGTCATCCAGCCTAGGCCTCTCCTGGAGCAACTTGCAGCCATTTCCTCTGCTCCTATTGCTTGCCACTTGGAAGAAGGGGCTAAGTCTCTCCTCACTCCAAGCAACCTCCAGGTAAGTGATAAGGTCCCCCCTCAGCCTCTTTTTCTCCAGGCTGAACAGTCATGGTTCCCTCAGCCCTTCCAACAGCACTCGTGTCCCTAGGCAGTGACGTTCCCATACTCCCAGAGGGGAGATGTTAAAGCATCTTGCTACAGGGCCCAGCACCTCTCTCATCAGACAAGGGGTCAGTTGTAGTATCTGCTCCAAGCAGGGTCAGAGGGCAGAAGGGCTACTGAACGCCCATCTGTACGAGCCTTCCTAGCACAGGTCTGGCGGTGAGGAATGTTTGCCATTCAGCCAGGCAAGGAACTGTCTGCTGCCATCAGACATGGAACTGAGTCCTCAGCATCCGTGCGAGTCCCAGAGGCTCATTTCCTAACATCAGACCTTCTCTGGGACTGCCAGAGCATGAGAGGATTAAGTTGTGACGCAGATGTCTCGAGCCCCTCTCTGAACACGGCTACACCCAGAGCTGTGCTCTGGGGAGCTGTTTCTGCCAGTCCCTGGGCACTTGTTTGCCCTGAGTCAGGGACTCTGGCGCCTGGCACCGGGCACTTCACGTCCACCACGATTTCTGAAGGTTTGAGGAGCATGGGTGTCTCCCCTCCTGCTGACTGCAAAGACTCCGTGTCCCATGCTTAATCCCATGCCCTTTGGATTTGAACTGGGATCCAAAGGAAGAGTCTGGAGGGGCACGAATCAGCCTGTCCTGCCTGCCCTGCAGAGGCAGCAACAGCAGCGCTGCAGTCACAGCACGCCGCTGCTTCGGAACATGACGCGATGGGAGTGGTGAGTCCCTCGTGTCCACAGCTCCTTCCTCCCAGCCACAGCTCATGTGTGTGGTTGTGCTGCTGGGGCAAGCAGGATGGCGAGGGACTCTGGAGCTACCAGTAGGGAATTAGGAGTGTAGGTGGTGAGTAATGGCCGTGCACAGCGTGCTGCAGAGGACAGGGTCTCAGAGCTTGGCTGGAAGGGTTTCACACCTGCTGTTACTCACTGTGTTGTGACTACTGGCTACCATTATCAGACTGCTCAGCTCCTCACGGGGATTTGCAGTCACGGGTGGTGGGGAAAAGGGGCTGCTTGGTTGCCACTGCACAGGCGGCGGTGGTCACGGCTATGATCCCCACGAACTAAGCTGAGTTCATCTCCTAGCGAGGCGAAACGGGGTTGTTGGACAGAGGACGACTTGATGCAGGCAGTGGTTCCAGACATCGGCCCCTGCAGAGCAGAGCAGGGGGTGGTCAGGGCTCGGTGACCACCCTGCAGTGCTAACGAGCACTGGCTTTTACCCCGGGGAACGACTGCGCATTGCTCCTGTCCTCCTGGCTCCCCTAGCTGTGTCAGCCCTGTGTCAGCCTGCCTGCCCCCGTGCTCTGGCGCAGCAGGAGCTCGGCTGCCCTAGACTCGCTCCCCGGGGTCCCTGGTCCATGACGCACGGAGCCTTTCTCTGGGGTCCCAGGCCAATCCTTTAGTTACATCTCCCCCTAACAGTGGGAGAAAGAGGGATGTCAGGTGTCACTCAGGATCCAGGGGCACGAACCGGAGTGTGAACTGGTGGTTTGTGAAGGCAGGACATGAGCGGCTCCTGCAGAGGCCTGTAGCACACGGACTGCTTCCTCGAGCAGTGCAGAGCTGCTCCCGAGGGACTGCTCGTGCTCACGCTCGGGTCCAGCCCCAGCAGGGGCTATCTCCATAGCATCTGCACACCACCACTCACGGCCCATAACAAGGGGGGGACACCTCACCTCTCCTGGAGGTCTGATTGTTATTTCTAGACTGGAGTAATGGAAAAACAAACCCTCAGATCCTGCTTCTCAAAGCTGCCTTTATCTCGTATCCTGCCTCCGAGTCTGCTCAGCTGCTCTAGAGCCTCGTGCAGAGGAAGCAGAGGGCCATGTGTTTCAATGCACTGGCAGCTTTTGCTTTCCAGGGCCGGGATTTGTGCTGCTTTCCTCTGTTTTGCAGTGAGCTCAGCGCAAGGTTGAGGGCTCTGGAGGCGATCTCACCCGTTCCCTGGGAGCTGCTCAAAACACCCACCCTGGGGTATGAACGCGGTGCCTGAGCATCCCCTGTCACAGCACCCCTGCCAGGCCAAGGGTTTGACCCCATCCCTGGGGTCTCCTTTTACGGCTGAAGGAACCAGGACCCTGCCTGCCAGTCTGCCCTCCCCAGGTACCTGACTCTGGTGTTTCTCAAGCGATGCTGCGCTCTGCAGGGCGGGGAACGGCAGAGGTGCTGCGTGCGATCTCCCTGTGGAGGGGACCCCAGCAGCCACCAAAGGTTAAAAATAAATGGGATGAATAACTGTTGGTATCAGAAGTGGCGACGATGGCACCATCAGGGCTCTCTCCTGCCCAGCTCTGCTTCCCTGACGTCTGCTAAGGGTGGCGCCTGTGTTGATCTCAGGGAGGGACCCGCTTGCCGTGGTTTTATAGAACATTCAGATTCTGTGACTTTTTTAGAGTTACCGAATCGTTCGGGCTGGAAGAGACCTCCCACCCCACCCCACCCTGCCCACCAAACCCTGTCTGCAAGCAGCGCTCAGGTGGCCGCTGCTCAGAACGGCTTCGTGTTCACAAACCTCCTCTGTCCCGGCTCCTTTCATAGAAGCTGGCGCTGAAGCCAAAAACCACTGACCAGCTGAAAACCAGACCAGGCGAAGCCATCCCGCCAGAGGCTAAAGAGAGAAGGCCCTAAACACTCTGGAGACGGCCGAGGACCACACGAAGGAAGAGCTCACCCTCCTGCGTGTCCCTGCACCTGCCTGGGCGATGGAGCAGCTGCCCTTGCAGACGCCAATGGCAGTGCCAGCTGGCGCCCCAGGGAGCTGCAGGGATCAGTGAGGACTCTGGCAGAGCCAAAGTGCCCTCTTATCAGCCCCTTCATGTTTTTCCATGGTTACTTTGGGTGTCTGTCCACATCTCTTTACCTTCTCTCCTGCAGGAGCCAGCCCGTCCATAGCAGGGAGGACAGTGCCCCAGTCCTCATCTCGTGCCTGCCCTGGGGAACTGCATCTCCTCGGGTACCACCAGCTCTGCTGACCGCTCGAGATCACCCTGTGTGCTGCAGGTCAGGTTTGCCTCACTGCACGCACAGCGGACGGGGCTCGTGGGCCACCCTCCTGGCTAGGATTAGGCCTGAGACCGAGCCTGTCTGATCTCTTTCTGCCATGTTCCTGCCTTGTAGGGGAACCCCTGTGGCTGCTTCTGACTTGGCCCGTGTGGGTCTCCAGGTAAATCCTTGTGGCCCTGAATGCCCCTCCACCCATAGCAGGGATGGGCCCCCCCACTTTGTCCTGGTCAGAAACTTCCATGACCCTGTGCCAGGTCTTTGTGTGACTTCTGTGCCACAGGGATTGCTGCCTGAGAGCTCTTCTAGGAGGGCTCGTGGCTCAGGTGGGAACCTGCCCTCAAGGCCAAGCTTCTTTTGGCACTGGGCTGCTTCTGCTCGGTAATTCAGACACCAAGCAGGACAACCCTCTTCACCCATCCTCGGGTACCCTAAGGAGGACCCAACCAAGTGCCCTCTATCTCTGTGTTACGCTCCCTCTCACCTCCACCTACAAGAGCTGCTGGAGGAGAGCGGTTGCAGCCATCGCCTCCCGTCGACGCCTGACATTGCCCAGGGAGGTTAGTCAGAAACCACTGGAAATGGAGTAGCCTGGGAGGAATCCGCTTCCTCACGCAGCTGCTATTGCCCAACCTGTTTTGCACAACAGAGTCAGTGGTTCCAGCTCTGTGTTCTGACTCAGGCAGAGCCCTGGCAAGGGAAAGTTCACGTCAGAAAGGGCGTGCGGCTCCTGCGGAGGGGGATGCTGAATTGCCAACATCCTCAGCTGGCTGCGGAGCCACCAGAGGAGCAGCAAGGGCTGATCTGCCACCGAGTTACAGAGACAGCTTTGAGCCAGCTCCCTGTCCCTGCGAGGAGCTTACGGGCTGGTCCAGAGAGGGCACTCTGATCGCAGATATTTCAAGGCACAAGGGGCAGCAGAGCCGGCTGACAGCTCATCGTAGTATCCAGGGTTTGAGCTCTGCTCCACGCGCTGAGAACCATGCGAGCTCAGTGCAGTCATGTCTGAAAAGACCCACAGTCTGGTGAACAGGGATGCAGGCCTCTCTGGTGGCTGTCACTGGCCGACAACACCAGCCAGGCATCGTGTCACTGCCATGGCAAAGGGAGTAGGCGGCAGCGCCAGCGCGAAGGCAGCATCCGTTTGCTCTTTACTCCCCAGGAGGATTCACTGCGGGTGTCACAGCTCCGCTGGAGTTGACTTAGCCAGAGTGAGAGCAGGTACCAGGAGGCTCTGCTCAGTAGGGACCAGTTCCCTTGCACTCTGACACCTGTGGGTGAGGGGACTTCTGAGCCCTGGGGTTGGTTTGGCAGCAAATGCACCTTCTGACACTGCCCTTTGTGAATCCCAGTATCAGTGGGAGAGCGCTCCCTCTCCCCTCTCCCCTCTCCCCTCTCCCCTCTCCCTCTTTGTTCCCTATGGAGGAGGCAGTGCCCTTCCTCTTTCCTTCCATCCCCTTCTGCTGCAGCCCGCTGGCCGCTGCCTCTCTCTTCGCAGCCCAGTGGCGTTTCCTCCGGTCCCTCCCTGCCCCCAGCCTGCCAGAGGCAGTGAGAAACAGGGCTGCCGAAACCTGAGCTCGCTGGCTGCAGAGGATGAAGACGGAGAGGAGGCGGTGGTAATTAACCCTCCCCCGTGCTGCCTCTGCGAAGGAGCTGGCTTTGAACACCGCTCCGTCCGGGGAGCCGCTCCGAGTTCAAAGAGACAGTCGAGTTGTTGTGGTTCTGGGGCCTCAATCTAATCACAGGGTCCCCCTTTGATTTAAAACCCTGCTTAGGAGGTGTTGAACGTCTCTCCTCTCTCCGTGTGCCCTTTCACTTCGCGTTTCTCAGGCCCCAGGATGTGATGCTTGTTATTTATTTCCCACTGCCCTCCTAGCGCCGTCGGGGGACTCTGCTCCCCGGCACCGGCCATCACTTGCCAGACCCGAGCCCCAGGAACAGACGGGGTGGGTTTGCTCCCGGTGCCCATAGATAATGCTCTGCGTGCAAGATAAGACCAAAGGGCTTTCCAGGAGCCTCCATCCTTCAAGGAATTTGCAGACTCATTCCTTGAGGAGCAGCCTGGGGTGAGTGATGCTTCCCGGGCCAGGCAGATCCCATCCTCCTGGACAGCCCCTCCTCTCAGCAGGCGAAGAGCAGCCGATGTGTGCCTTCAGCCTAGAACTGCACCTCCAGGCACCAGAGCAGTGTCACAGGGACCAGGCACTCTACCTCTCACACAGGCCTATGCCCCTCTATCCTGTCTGTCAGGCAAAATCATCCCTCACGTTGTCTGAGATGTTTGAAGTGAAAGCCCTAGTGCCTCGCAGGAGCACGGGGACGCAGGGCTGCTTCCCATCCACACAGGCGCGGAGGGTGTGAAGGAGAACCCCATCTGCAGCAGTCTGGTTAGGGGGAGCAGTGGTATTTTTCAGCCAAGCCCCTCCGTGTGGCTGAGCAGAGCTCTCCTGCAGACCGGCAGAGCCTGGCTTCCCCGGTGAAGCGCTCTGTAACCTGCAGACGCGCGGAGCTCACCCACAGGCCGCTCGACAGAGACGGATCGTCTCTGGGCAAAGAGATGTGGGCTCAGGTGCGGACGCTCCCGATGTCAGCAGGGGGGTAAACAACTCAACAGTGTCATGGGCACTGTAAGGCACTGCCAGGCTGCTGGAACAGCAGTGAAGCCCCAGATACTGTAGAAGCTGGTTGTCCTTCTGCTGGGTGGCAGGTACCCTCGCCCAACACTTTCCAGGTCAGAATGAAAACCCAAACCACTCTATAACCAGTGCCCCGGGGCTCTGCTTCCCATTCACAAAACCCAGAGGGGTGAAGGGCCAGGGCGTCAGAGCAGCCTCCCAAGCCACACTCCCAGCACAGAGAAGCCAGGGCTGTGGCTGCCGCTGGGTTTGGCCACTCCAGTGACTCCAAATCAAAGCTGTGGCTCTGGTTCCCTGAAATCACCAGAGGGACTGTGCTCACTGATTGCACCAGCATCAGGCGGGCGAGCGATGTGGCCAGAAGGCAGGGGAAAGGGGGGGTTGTTAACTTCCCAAGCACTGCTTTTGTTTGTAAGAGCCAAAGCAGTGAAAGGCCCCCAACCAAAGGAACCCGCTCGCCCTCTCCTTCCCCTTCTCATAAGCATCATCTCCACAGAAAGGCTCCCTCTCGCCATTCCTTTGGCTGCCGGGCACAGGCTGGGTCTCCTGTGCTCCTTCGCTCATGACTGACATAAAGAAGACAAAGGCCACTGTAAATGGGGAAGACAATGTCCCCTGAGTGAAGCGAGCTGGACGGTAGAGCCCAGCAATCACTGCCCTCGGCAGGGCAGGCGGCTGCCACCGCCAGTGCCGCATCACGGGGATCTGTTTGTCATCTACCAACCGAGTTTGTCATCTCCAGAGCCTTCAGAGTGGGGTGGCCAGAGGCGTCTTCACGTCTTGGTCAGTGAGGAATCGGGAAGGCAGGGCTGCCCCGCATCCCATCTGCTTTCCTTACTGGCATCCCTGCTGTGAGCTCAGCCCCGGTGACTCTCACGTCTGCGCAACCCTCCCCTCAAACTCCCCAACCCCACCGCTGCTCTTCTGCTGATGCTTTTAGTCACCGCTCGCTTTCAGCTGCTCATGATCCTCACTGAGATGCCTGTTCCCCACCAGCCCTTCCTGTGCTGGGAGCAGACAGAGGGCTCTGGGTACCTGCCCAGTGCTCTGCTTCACTCAGCTCGTCCTAACCTGCAGCATTTAAGGCAGCCCAGGCAGACTCACCGATGCTTTGACCAGAGTGTCCAACCTAGCTCCATGAAGGCCTCCTGGGCTCCCAGGCCAGAGGTGCAGTGTGAGCCGTTGCAGCCCAGCAGGGTTGGTCTCACATAGTCAGAACCCGAAGGTATTGAGTGCTGCAGTGAAATGAAAGCCAGATAAACACAGAGCCCAAGGGCAGTGAAATCCCATCAAGCAAACACAGACACAGCCCCTCTGCCCGCTTCCAAAAGCGCTGTTCTGGAAGATTCCCAGGCCAGAGCACTCCTTTCACTGCCTGGTGAGCAGCTGAGGGGTTACTGCATCCTGTGTCTTCCTCTCTATTTCCAGCTACAGCTGCACCTCACATCCCCCCTGCGCTGCCCCAGCAGCTGTGGAAATCCAGGACTGGTACTGAACACCCGGGATCCCCCTGCGTCAAGGCGTGGGGCTTCACTCCCTCCCAACACACCCTCCAGAGGAGGGACCCTCAGCTTGGCCATGGCTCCCAGGTGCTCTCACTGAGCTCTGAGACACTGCTGATCGAGGTCCATAGGACCCTCTGGTGACAGAGACGCTGGTGAACATTGCTGCCCACCGCCCTGCTGGCTGATCAGAGAGCCCAGGGAGGGTCTCTCTTAAAAGTCAGAGGCTCCCTGGGAAATGCGTGGTGTTTATTTTGGGACAGCAGGCTGCCCCAGGGCTTTGGAGAGGTGAGGAGAGTTTCCATTGATTAGATTAGGAGCCAGACATCTTTTTCCAGCTGGATTTCTAGCTGAACCCAGTCTCGAGCTGCTTCCTGAAGGAGGGAAGAAGCGTTTTCACCAGGAGCAGGGTCTGAGGCTGGGAATGGGCTTTAGCTGCCTCTGCTGCAGTGATTAACAGGAGTCTCTTAACGACACTCTGGATGCAGAGATTCCAGTGCTGGGCAGCCACCGCTCACCAACCTCGGCAGCTGCCCACCAGCAGTTTGTCTGCCAACAGCAGATAAACTCTCCCGTGGGCTCAGCCTCCCCCCCAGGAGCGAAACCTCCGAACCCAGTGGATAAAGGTCCCCATGTCTGTTACTGCTCGCATGTTTAACTCCTTGCCTCATCTCTAGGTGCAAGATAAGAGCACCCAGCTCATCCTCTTCTGTGGATCTTCACCCTCAGAAAGAAATCATTTGTGAAGGAAGGTCGGACTTACTGCTCCCTTTGCAGATGGAGAAACTGAGTCATAGGGAGAGGTGACATAGGTCATCAAGAGGGAAATGGAAAAAACAGTTGCTTCAGCTTGTCTCTGGAGGGCCAGCCCAGTTGCAGGCTCCCTTAAATGTCAGTCCCACAGGGTTTAAGCTAAAGCAAGTGGTGATAAATAGGAGACTCCCCGGTGACAGAGATGGGCTTTGGAGTCAACAGATACACCCATGCAGAGTGGGTGCTTCCATGACACAGAGTGATTGACTTCATCTACAAGTGCTAAACTGACAGCAGCTACAGCTGCTGGGGTCGGTCAACACTGACATTATCACCCCTCTGCTGTGGGGGGGCTGAGGGAAGGCTGCCCAGTGAAAGATGCCAGGCTCCTTTGCCTGAGCCCCAGCCCTAGAGCTGTGTCTGCAGCGGGGCACCACAAGGGAAGGTTTCCTTCTGGTGGGATGCTGCTGCGTGAGGGCTATGGGATGGGTCCAGCGCCGCAGTGCCCAGTGCCCATGAACCACACCATGGCACCAGCGACCAGAGGAGGTGACCTGATCGCCCTGTGGCACAGAGGGGAAATTTTCTGGAAGGAAGGAGAGCCCCCAGGGCTACCTGCCAGGCCAAGCACTGCTTCTCCCCTCTCATTCTACTCTCCCAGGTCTCCTCTGCTTATCCATTGGACATCGATGCAGAAGCCAGAGACAAGGGCATGTCTGGGCAGCCCTCCCTCCAAGGAGTGTCCTTTTGGGGGCTATATTGCACCGCATCCTCCTGCCAGCACCCTGAGTCCCCTCCCCTGTCTCACAACCACCCCCCCCCCCAAGCATTTCTAAATGAAAGGGGACCACAGCAGCTCCAGGGAGCCTCTCACCTTTTGTTCAATTGTTTTTCAAGGCTCTTTCCCTCAGCCAAAGGGTTTAAACCTCTCGGAGTCACAGGAGTGCTCCTAATCAACCTCTTCCTGCCCAGCCAGTTAAAACTTCCATTAACTCATCCCGAGCCCCCGCTTGAGAACACGATAACATTTTGTACCTCATTTCCCCTATAATTAGGCTGTGCAAACAGCCAAGGTCTTGCTGGGAGTGAGACTATCGGTAACAAAACACTCCAGTGACTTCCATCCCTTTAACGAGATCACCCTCCTCGGTTATCAGCCCGCTGCGAGTCCCTGTGATCAGGTGCTAACAAGCCAGACTCTTCCCTTGGTGGTCCCCAGGGACTATAAATACACTATGAACACAGACAGTCACTGCTCAGACAGTGGGGCTCAGTGAAGAGTTACAGGGCACGTTAGTGCCAATCAGAGAGATCTGGTGAGGAGAGAGTCTCTGCTATCACAACCTTTTAGGAGACCTCATGGTGGCTAATACCAGCCCAGGTCAGGCTCAGCCTAGGTGTGCTCCCCCGGGGCTGGCACTGCAGCAGCTGGGGTGCCTGTGCAGCACACACTGCATCTGTGAAGAGTAAGTCAGGGCATTGCTCGCAGAGAGGAGAGGCTCTACTACTGCCAGCACCTGATGAGGTTTGCTGGAGCCTTTCTGAGCAACTGGAGGTTGGTGTCCAGGAGACAGAGCCACAGCTGCCCACCCTCATGGTCACCAGCTGGTTAAGTGGGAAGCTCTTCTGTTGCACAGCAGCCTTCTGTCTCTGAGACACACGTCCAGCAGGCTTGAGGGATGAGCACGGAGGGCTGAGGTGACAGGTGAGATGAAGCCAGGAGCAGTTTCAGAGGAGGAAGAGTTGCCACAGCTGCAGGGTCCTGCTCTACTCATAGAGCAGCAGAGGTTTCCCTTGCTCTAATCTCCCATTCTCTCAGGAAGGGACTTCAAACAAACCTCTGGGGCTGTGTGGTACCCGCGCCACTGCGACCCGTGTGGCATCCTTCCTCCCGGTGGGGTTTTGCCTCTGCTGCTGAAGGCTGGACTGTTCCAGGAGCCAGACAGCTGAGTATAAAAGCCACTCTCCCCTTTCTGTAGCCCGGGTTGTCAAAGCCAGTGATGATCTGCAGGCTGCCGTGTGCTCTGGTTCAAAGGGGAAACTGCTGTGAAGCACGAGCTCTCGAGATCACTTGGTGCAAGCAGTGATCCCCTCTCCGGGCTGGACTGGTGTGGGTCGGGAGCCACAGTTCCCACTGCAATTGCTTTGTTTGTAACTGAAGTCACAAACTGGCCGGGAAAAGGTGTCCCTGGTGCTTGGAAGTGGCTGCTGCTGGATGTCCCAGCATCGGCCAGACTCTCCTCCCCTCCCTGGTCAGGCGGGAGCAGGGATTTTGTTGGTTATTTAACTCAGTGCCAGCGTCTCGGGGAGTCGGGCTTCACAGACTCCGCGGTGAAGCCAACGGATTTGATTTCAAAGCTTCAGGAAAGCCTGAAACAAGTCCGAAAAGATGAAAAAATAACAGGCAGGGCTGCACCAAAGCAGCCAGGGCGGGCAGGGCCCAAGGGTGAGACACCAGCACGCAGAGGTGCTTTCCTGGGCTGTGCTGCTGCAGACGCTTGTGCAGAGAGGGGACAAGGGAGCACAGAGCATCACCGGAGGGGAGGACACACACAGCGTCTCCTCCTGCACGGCTGCTGCTTGAGAAGGGGTCCTGGTTAAAAGGGGAGAGGCAGCAGCACAGCGGGAGCAGTGCACAGGCTTTTAGCACCGCTGCCTGTGGTGGGAGTCACGTACACCTCAGTGTTCCAGTATCTCCCTCCTCTCGCCGCAGCAGCGTGGCCCGGAGGGTTTCCTCAGTGAGCCCAGACAATCTCTAGCCACTCACAGTGTCTCAAATTTAATCTGGGCAGCGAGGAGCCCCAGGCTCACAGAGCCGCATCGATTAAAACCCAGGCTGGGCCTTAGGGTACCCGACCCTGGGATGGAGCACAAAGCATCTTTATTAACAAAAACAAAGCGGTGCCCATGCATCAACAGAGGCTGCAGCAAGCTCTTCCCCCGAGCCTTCCTCTGCCCGGAGCCCCGTGTTTGCTTGTGGACTTCACGTGTTTGCTTGGTTTGGCCGAGCCCAGGGCTACTGGAATACCCTGAGAAATGTTATGGCTGCGGTGTTTCTGAGCCAGCTGGGATTAGAAAGCACTGGAAATGTTATGGAAGAGCCTGTTTTCGTGAGATTTCTCTCCAGATATCTAGAGCAAAGCGGTTCCTTGCTCTGTGAACCCACAGAACACCTTTCAGTGCTCTTTGATGTCAACTCTTGGCTTCCTGCAGCTGAAGAAAAGACCCCTCTCCCTCCCCCCCTCCCCATTGTTTCTATGCAAATTACAGCAAATGGATCAACCTTTTAGGACCTGAGCCGCTTGAATTGAACTGCTAACACCCCACAGATGGAGGCTGTTGAGTTCTTAAAGCCGGGCAGCACTTTGTTAACCACCGGAGACTGGGTTACCTACCCCCGCGGGGCCGCGCAGAGAGCCCGGGGGACCCTGGAGCCCGCAGAAGGTGCAGAGCTGGACTCCTACCCCCATGTTCCGGGCACCCCGTTTGCTTTGCAGCTACCTGTGGTCCCGGTCTGCCAGGTGATCTCAGCTCTGCTTGCAGAGACAATGGCCTGGGGATGAAGTTTCCAGCTTCAGCTTGAAGAGACCCCCTGTGTTTGTGGATGCGGAGCTACCTGAGCTGACCTGACCCGCTGTTTGCTTTGTCCTGCGTTGCCTTCTGAAGAGACAGGGGAGGCCTGGGAAAAGCAAACTGCTCCCAGCCTTCCCGAGCAGCGTGGGGACCACCTCCAGGTCTGGACAAAGCCCCGGCAGAAAGGTTATCTCCTTGCTCCCCAGACCCCGCCACTCCCTGCAGGAGCCCTGTTTTTCTCCTTTCAGGGCAGAACAAAACCCAGGGCTGCTGTTACCCTGCTCTTGTTTTCCGTACCATGTTCAGCCCCCTCCTGTGGGCAACGAGGACCGACTCCCCCTCCCTTCTCCTAGTTTTGCCTCAGAATTTTCCCTCTCCCCTCCATGCAAGGAGGCTGGATGAGTTGGCAGGCAGTGAGCATCACTCGGGTCACAGTTATCTCTAGTTAGCCCCTCTCATCCTTCAGTTAAGCCAGCCCCTGTTTTGGGCTTCCTCTAAAGACTGCCAGAGGCCGGCGAGAGCTTCTAGATGCTTCAGGCTCTGCTGAAAGGCACTGGCCCGGGCTTCTATTCCGTGCGGCTCTTCGCATGCAGCATCCCTGCTGAGTACTTTCACGCAGATCTAACCCCTGGCTGCAGATCGTGGGTTCAGACTGGAAACCCCTTGATCCAGAGGGTTATTTGGCCTTCTACCCAGGAAAGAGCCCTTCTGCTGAGTGCCTGTCAGTGACACCGGGACAATCTCTGCAGCAGGTCTGAATGAGCTGCTGAGACAGAGTTCATGCTATACTGATACCGGTATGCAAACACGTACTCTGGGGGCTAGCTGTTTTAGCACAGGGGTGAATGAAAGTGGAATCTGGCCCCTGTCCTGCTCACTGCTCCACGGAGCCAACTGGGCCCCTCCGACAGAAACACAGGCAGGCAGGGGGTTTGGATCAGCTCCTGCACTCTCTGAGCCATCACACCTTATCTTCTCTCCACCTCCCAGGCCCCAGCTTACCCACTGCCCGATGGATATTGAGTCCCATTGTTCTCCCCATCACCCTCTTTTCCTCAGAGCAGTCAATTTCCCCTGCAGAATTAATTCCAGCTTTGTTCTGTGATTGCTGGTGGCTCTGCTCGGTCCCCCCAGGCACTGCGCCAGTGGACTCAGACTAAACAGAGGAGATTCTCGTTCTTTAGCTATATGTGTTGCACAAAGCTGTGATGCATAAGAGATTAGTTCCAAGAACCACAGTAAAAGGGTTGTGCAAACTTTCCCATTCAAACGTCAGTGATAACTTTGCAGAGGGAATTAGAGGTTCTTAAGAGGAAGCCCTCTCAGGTTTCCTTTATTTAATGACCAAACACCACGAGAAGGTGGGCTGGGCAGTCTGACTCTCCACCCGAGGAGCTGGATGAGTCTGAACTGACCTTGGCTACTACCTCTTGATTTTCCACATGCTTGTGGTTTCCAGGTGTGGATTGCGGGAAGGTGCTCGGTTCTGTCCCGTGGCTGCAGGAGAGGTTTTGCAACCGGGGGAGTCACCGGCTGCTGGAATCTGACCTCTTCCAAACCCCTTGCTGAAATGCAGTTGGGGCACCACTCCTCATGAAAAGAGAGGGTGCTTTTTTCACTGCCAGCCTGCTCGTGGTTCCAGAAGCTCCCAGTCCCACCAGTGGATCTCATCTGCTCAAGGAGGCTCTATGTCATGACCCCTACTGGGCTCTGGGGGAGGAGAGCAGAGGTTTTCCTCAGGTGTGAGTCTGAGGGGGGTGAGACTGGAAAGACCAGTTGTCCTCGTGGGTTTGACAGAGTCTCAAAGGACAGGACAACGTTTTCTCCACCCAGCTGGGATCAACCAGGCATCCCAGCTGTCCCCAGCAGGTTACCTGTGCAGGGCAGGTTTCCCCTCACCAGGCAGTCTCGCATCACTGCTGAGCTGCAGGGTGCACCGCTCCCATCCACCCCAGAGCACTGATGTGGCTGGCATGGGTTCTGGGGCTTGGTACTGGGAAGTGCAGTCATAGCCCTCTGGGGACTAGGCACAGAGACCCATGAGTAACCAGTTAGCTTTGCCAGCCACAGTGCCAGCTGGGTGTTGCAACGCTGAATGTCAGAGACACAGAGGTAGAGTGGCAAAGACCTTTTCCTCTTCACTCCTTTCCACCAGCTCAATGGTCTTCTCTTCACAGCTCTTCCCACTCCAGGAGCCCTGCTTCTTCCTGTGTCTTTCAGGGTTTCTTCTCCTGCCCTGGCAGACACTGTTTATTGTCTTCCCCTGCCCCGTCACCCCCAGTCCATTGGTCCCCACCCAAACCCAGTGTCCTCATGTCTTCCCCTGCCCCATCACCCCCAGTCCATTGGTCCCCACCCAAACCCAGTGTCCTCATGTCTTCCCCTGCCCCATCACCCCCAGTCCATTGGTCCCCACCCAAACCCAGTGTCCTCATGTCTTCCCCTGCCCCATCACCCCCAGTCCATTGGTCCCCACCCAAACCCAGTGTCCTCATGAGCCTGGGCACATGGGCATGTCCCACCAGCTGCAGGAACAGCTTCATTAGTTCATGTCTGAACATTCTGCCCTCTCTGAAGACGCTCCACACCATGTGAGTCAGGCCTGAGGAGGCAAGCCCTACTCGTAAACCCTCTGCTTTGCTCACTTGCCGAGGGATTGGTGGGTTTATTAAAAATATACGATTAGAACATGGAGAATCTTGCTGGTCCATGGGCAGTGAGGTAATGTGTGCAGCTGGCTGGCTGACGCCAGGGCGCAGCGACGGGAGAGCTGTTGTGGACCCTACAACCTGCGCTTGGCAAAGGGGAGGCCAGACTGGAACAGGGGTTTCAGCCCTCCCCGTATAACCCAGCTGAGTACTTGCTGTGCTCCCATGCAGGTAGGAATAGAGCTCTTGAGCCTGCAGGGGCCTTTTCTCAACTCCGTCCTTGCAGAAGGCCTTTGGGCACTTCAGTCTCCTGTTAGGCTTTGTCCAGTCTGCAGAGACCACGGAGAAGGGTTATAGGGTTCAGCCACCACTCGTGAACTCAAGCTACGAGCCTGCAGGATGATCCACGCTACAGCTGCAGTCTTTCCTCACAGGCTCTCTGGTTCAGTGAACTCAACAAACTCAGTGAATTCAATGACCTGAATCCCTTTCCCATCATGGGGTACTCCCATCTGTCCCCATAGCAGCAGCCAGGGCAGTACCTCTCTCGCCCCACAGCTTCACGACTCACCAGCCACAGATCCTCCCCTGCTTGTTTCCACTGCTGCCCTGCAGGGTCTTGGTGAGAGCAGCCTGATGCCAGCCTCAGCTCAGACTTTTCCCACCTCCAGTGTCCATCCATAGAGCTGAGGGATGTAGGGCTTGGCTGCTCTGAGCCAGGGCCAGTGGCTGCTGCTGGTGGTCTGTGCTGTTAGCACCGAGTGCTGCAGTCAGGGGGTCTGGCTCACTGCTGCAGAGCCCACTCTGCCTGCACCTCTGTAACAGCAGTTAACTGCCCTGAGAGTCACAAAGACAGAGCAGCCTTCATATGAGGCCTCTCAGTAGTTACAGGGGCATTTGCAGAGCTGAATGCCCAGGAGTTCTTGGTGGCATTCACTACCCATCATCGTGATAGCCTTTAGGACACAGGCTTGCATCTCTACTGACTCCTGCCCACAGGATGTGGGAGCCTGAGGCCAGGAGCTTGTGCAGAAGCACCTCAGGCGTTGGAGAGGTGCAGGAAGGAATGCCAGGCTTAGTGCTGCCATGGCCCAGACCCACGCAGATCTCAGCCAGAGGTACATGGTGTGGGTCCTGGATCTGGCTGGCAATGCAAAGGGTCGCTGGAGGGGGAAGAGCAAAGACCCTGCACCTGCCTGTAGAAGTGCTCAGAGGCCGTGGATGGGGATTCAGGGCTCAGCTGAGGGCTGTCTGGCACTGATTAGCTGCTAGACCCCAGCAAGGCTTTTGTGAGGGCCAAGAGCCTATAAAGCCCCTTTCAGCCCTCTGTGCTGGAGGTGAGGAGTGTGTGGATGGCTCTGCAGGGAGCAGCCTGGCGCTAACTGGGTAAGTGGTGCTTGATGCGGAGGGTATGTGGGGTTGTGTCTGAGCTTTGATGTCCTTTGACCAAGTGCAGGCTTTTTTCAGCCAAATTAGGGGGTGCCCATTCTTTGGGAATGGGATTAGAGAGGAAGAGAGGGTCTAGAGGAGTAGGAAACTGCTGCCAGCTCTGATGTTTGTGGCTGCTTCTCTGGGGTAAACTCTGTTTTCTAGCGCATGGATCTGATGTGAATGTCTGAGCAGCCCTCGCTCTGATGTCTTGAGCTGACAAAGGGCTGTTGGTCCTGGCTTGTGCTCAGCTCCACCGCGTTTCTCGGCTGTCGCGGAGTGCAGTGGCCGCAGGGCACGGGCAGTGCTCAGTGAGCTGCAGCTCTCGTGCTCTGCTTGTGGCAGAGGGGCTGAGCTTCTCTGCTCAGTCCCAGCCGGGTCTGTGAGGCTTCTCTGTCCCTGCTGCTGCCATCACACTGGTGTTGCCCGGGTCATCTGCGTGCATGGGTGCAGATACTTGGGGCTGTCCTGCAGGCTGTGTGTGCTGCAGTCTGTCGGTGCCTGGCAGCACCCCTGCACGCCAGGAGTAACAGTTCTGAGCAAAGACAGCAGGTTAATGAACAGCAGGAGTGCTGTGAACTCAGCCAGGTCTCTCTCAGGTCGGTGTGAGTGCCCCTAGCATTGATGAATGCAGTCTGTCCTTGTTTGAAAGGAGTTCCTGTGCGACTTGGTCTGGGTGTCCTGCTGTGGCAGGGGGATTGGACTGGAGGATCTTTTGAGGTCCCTTCCTATCCCTAAGGATTCTAGGATTCATTGTCTTGGCTGTCCTCTCCTTTTGGGGAAAGGTGAAGGGAGAAGTCCTCTGAGCACTGGTGGCACAAGCCAAGCCACGGGCTGACAAACAGCAGCAGAAGGAGTAGAGGTGAAGAACCGCATGGCCACTGAGTCGTTTAGCTTGGAAAAGACTTTTGAGTCCAGCTGTCCCAACCCACGGCTACACCCTGTCCTTGAGCACCAGAGCTCTGCACCTTCTCAACATCCCCAGGGGTGGTGATTCAGACCCCTCCCTGGGCAGCCTGTTCCGTGCTGGGCTCCTTATTGTGCCATGGGGCACCTCCCTGCAGGTAGCCTCCAGGGTGAGAGGAGGTTTCATGTGGCTAAGGGTAAAGGAGAGAGATTCCTTTCCTTCTCCAGAGAGATGAGGGGCTGATGTGCAGAAGGCAGCAGGCTCTGGCAGCGAGGCCGTTGCTGTGCAGGGCATGGGCAGGTTAATGCGAACTGGAACAGAGGGAAAGGAGAGCTTCCTTCAGGAAATCTGCTGGGGCAGGAGACCGACTGTAACTGCTGCGCTGGGGAGGAGCCCTCTGTGTGATCAGAGTAGGGTGCTCTGCCCCACTGATGCATTGCATGGGGTGCTGTCAGCTCCTGGGTGAGGCAGCAGGATGCCCTGGTGCCAGGCTGCAGTGAAAGTGCTGTAAGGCTCTGACTCATTTGATAAACATGCCACAGCTTTCCAGAAAGGATGAGTGCTTCCCACTGTGGTTTGGCTGGGGAGCTTTGGAGAGGAGATAAAGGGAAGGAGTGGGTAGGTAAGGAATCTGCTAGCGGATAAGGGACGCTTCACTGCGGCTTTTCTGCAGGTGATGCTTCACAGGCAGCGAGGCTTCTCCATGGGAGCAAACACGGAGGCCCTGTTTTGCAGGGACAGGGACATCTTTTGAGGCTTTCTGCAATCACAATGTGATCACCACGGTGTGATCTCGGCTCCAAAGCAGTCCAGAGGGGCAAGCTTTTGTCTAACCGCAGAGACAAGGCAGTATCAGCACCCGCAGAGGGCTGGACTCCTGTGGCACCTCTTCCTCACACTGGTGAGGGAGCTGGACGCTGCTCTGTTGTTTGCTCTGGACTTCAAGAGTCTGGTGGCCTCTGTTCAGATTCCCAAGCACAGAATTATTGTAAAGTAAAGAGGAAGCTGAACTTGGACTTGGAATCTCTGGCAGAGTCTGAAATGTATACACAGGCGTGGGGCTTGGCTAACCTCGCCGAGAGGCTGTTGCACAACTGTGCGTGTCAGAGCGCGGCGATTAGCCCTCCTGCCGGTCCCGCAGTCCTGGTGGTCTCGGGGGAAAACCCCTGCACTTTAAAGTCACCGTAGCCTCTCAGTGCTGAGGAGGAATGGTCTGCTTATTCGAGTAATGCTGCTGCAGATCGGTTTGACTCCAGTGCTGGCAGGCACGGGCATCCTCCTTGTAGAGTCTGCCATAATCTCCCAGTCACCATGGAGTGAGCGACTCCTTGTCTTCAGTACTGCTGCCCTTTCTCCTTGGGGATGGAACAACTGGAGTTCCTTTCTCCTGTGGAGAAGTGGTGTTCCGTACACTCCCCCCAAAAGCAGCTGAAGCCCCACAGACCCAAACCCCAGTCTTCACTGACATCTCCCTCTCCTCTTCAGTAGTCTCCCCCAGGTCACACCGGAGGTGCTGGCAGGCTGGAGCACAGAGCCTGGCTTGCTGTGCCTGCTGGCTGAGGACTCTCTTCCCTTTAAGAGCCTGGTGCTCCCAGTGGGCTCCAACCTTTCAGTAGGTCTCGCTTTCTCCCTTGTGTGCCATTCCCAAGGGTGCAGGGGGCGCCTCTCTAGAACTGGTTGACACAAAGCCTCTTCACGAGGGTCCCTGAAGGTTGACCCAAAGCTCTCCCAGCTGTTTTCACCTGACTCCTCAATACCCTGTGCTGAAGCAGTAGGCATGGGCTGTGCATCAGGAGGAATGACTTCACAATCCTCCCAGCTCCATGGCCAGCAGAAGAGGTTACTCTGCACTCCCCTCTGAGCTATAAATCCCTTACTGAGTGCAGGCACTGCTCTTGCTCAGAGCACGCAGCCCCCCGGGGAGTTTGCAGCGGGCATACATCAGGCTGGGGTGAAAATGGGAGCGTTAGATCTGGATCCACCTTCTTCTGGGAACCCTTCCCCGAGGGAAAACACAACAAGATGGGTGAGAAGGAGTTGTCCTCGGGCTCCTTCTCCTCCAGTGAGAGAACAGCCCAAACCCCCTCAACCCAGTGTTTTGTTCCGACCCCCCAGTGTTTAAGGCTGCCTGTGACCCTGGTGCAGGAGTACAGCTGGGACGTGAGAGCCACAGCAGTGCTGTCAGTGCTGCATGAGCTGTTACCGAGAAGGGAGCAGGGGTTGCTCAGACTCTGCCAGCAAACGCAGCACAAGGTTTGCTCCTGTGTGCCAGCATCTGCTTCCCACAGCAAAGCTCCTGACGAGTGGGACAGGAAGGGTCCCTGAGAGGGAGGTTATCTAGCTCCTGCTCCTTTCTTTCCCACCCCAAACGTGGTGTTTTCCAGCTTTGCTCCCGTCAGCTGTGTTGTCTCTTCCAGCCTGCTCCTTGGAAGAGCAGCTGCAGCTCCTGGTGAGTTTGAGCCTGACTCCTGGTCCTGTCAGTAGAGGATCGCTCTGCTCTAGGAGAGTGAGGACCCTTCCAGCTTACAGCTCCTGCTGCCGTGGTTGCACAGCTCGGGTCTGCGGACGCAGTTTGCTAACATGGTGAACTCAAGCTCACTCAGGCAGGCTCCTGCAGCCTGGAGGCAGGAACAAGAGGGAGGGCTGGAGGCAGGAGCTGAACAGGGCAGTGTCCTGTGTCACCCTGTGGCTTGAGCTGAGCGCTAAACCTTAGCTTGGTCCTTCACTACCGCTGACTTGGGAACAGCTGCTGCGGTGAGACCTTTCGGGTGGGTGCAGTTGGTATCTCGGAGGATCCTTGTGTTTTCCCTCAGAGCCCTCTCAGCTGTGAGAGCTGATGGCTGGGCTTGATCTTGGGGGTCTCTTCCAGCCTGGATGATTCTGTGACTCGTGACTGTAGGCTTGACCAGGGCAGTAGTCCGGTCTTTAGTTAGAGATGCTGATTTTAGGCAGATGCTCAGAGGTAGCTGAACAGGAGCTGATGGCACTTGGGCACCCAGGCTCTTTCAGCAGCTTCGCTGACTCTTTGTGCCTCCATGTGTTGGTCCCTAACTGTCCCCATCCAGCTGGCTGTCATTCCGTGAACTGATACCCCTGATGTTTCTGGACTGGAAGGCTGTGCCTGGTTCGTATGGGGTTTATCTGAGCAACACAGACTGCTCTCTAGCAGGCTGCCTGGGCTCCTCCAGAGGGGCTTCTCTGTGTCTGCTAGCTTTGCCTCTTTAGCTGCAGAGGTCCCAACTCTGAGCTGCTGTGGGGAGGGACCGGGGACAAGGTCTGCCCTCACTACTGCACCAGCAGGCAAAATGATCCGCAGCCTTCAGGGAACCTTCCTCATGTGTGGAGACAAGAGCAAAGGGCCTGGTTCCCCAGCTGAGATTCAGCCCTGCTTGGAACCCGGAGGTTGGCTCTGCAGCCCTCTGAGCAAACGGAGTCTTCCCCTCTCTGCTCTCCTGCCTGTCTTTTGTGGTTGCTTTCTGTTTCTCTCTCAAATTAAATCCTCCTCCTTCTTGGCTCCCCTTCTCACCCTATCCCCATCCTCTCCCCTGTTGCCTTGGCTCTTCCCGATGGCCCGTGCTCTGTCTCCACAGTGGCCAGTTGTCCCCAGCTGGGAGCGGACACGGATGGCCACTATCTGGCATCGCTGTTGCCTCGTAACTCTCTGTCCATCCTGAGCCCAGACCTGCCAAAGCCCCGACCCTCCCACAGCGAGCGGAGCCCTCAGCAGCTGGTAACAGCTTGCAGACGCGGCGTGCTGACTGGGAACTCCTCCTGACAGCACTGGGAGAGCTCAGATTATCAATCCTGGGTATCGTGAAAGCTGTAAATCAAACCCCTTCCAGCATCTGGTTGCTGATCAAAGCAAATCCTTTCCCCCAACCTCTTCCCATCCCATCCCACCCCCCTACAGAAAAAGGGAGAAAAAAGGGAAAAAGAAAAGGCTAAATTATTTCCTGACAGGCTTAATAAGCGGCGATTGAAGAGGGTGTCTGTACTGAGTCAGCCTGACTCACGGCCACCAACGAACCGTGAATCAAAGGTCCTTCCTAAACCAAGCCCCAGTGACTGCCCCACCGAGCTCCCCCCACACAGACAGGGTCCCCCCATCATCCCCTGGAAGGTCCCCGGGTTCATCCCGCTCCAGTCAGCACCGCAGAAGAGACAACAGTTGGAGGGTTGGGGGTAACTTGCCAGCTGCTGGCTGCCCTTGGTGGTGGTGGGACAGTGGGAAAGACCCGTGGGCTGCTTGACTGCTTTCCCAGAAGGAACTGGGGGGTGGTTAAAGAGTGCGGCCTGGGTAGCAGAAGAGAATCTCCTGGGCATCACCCCGTGGCTTTGTGGGTGCCATTAGAAGCCTCTGGCACGGGCTGGGATCCGGCTTTGCCAGGGATGTAGGAGCAGGTACCTGCACCCCAGAGTCTGTGCTTGGGGCAGAAGGTCAGCCAGTGGCCGCGGGTCTATTTCCAGGGTCTGTGAGAAGTTCTGGGCTGAACCCAGCAGGAATTTTCTCCTCTAGATGCTGGAGCATCCACACAGCGAACATTGGAGGGCATTGGGAATAACCTCATACAGGTGCTGCCGGGGAGGGGACAGCTGGAGCTGCTCCCCGTTGGGAAGGGGGAACTGGCTGGCACGGAGGGAGGCAGTGGCAGCACTGGTTGCAGCAGCTGTGGACTGTGAAGGTGCTGCAGTGACTGAGGAAGGGAAGTAGTGGCATAGAGACTGGATTTCGGGTACCTGGGCCTGGCTTACCCCACGTCGTGTTCAGTCCCGTCCTCCCCTCTGAGCACAGGAGGGAAACACAAACTCCTCACTTCTCCCCCCCATTCCTCCTGTTTCTCCCGTTACGCTCTCAGTTAGTGAAGCACTCTCACCTGTTGCAGTGGCTTCTGCCCCTCTCTTCTGCTGAGCTGCCCGGAGTTCCCCCTCCCTCCTGCAGATGTGCCCGTGGAGCTGTTTTGTGGTGACCCACACCCTTCAGAGCGAAGGGCACAGGCATTCACTGCCAGTGAATAGACTCTCCGTTAACTGTCTGGATCCTGACGCCTTCAGACCAGAGTCCTGCCTTGGTGGGACAAGGCTGGGGGTCCCTCATGAGAGCCGCTCAGCACACTGATCTTCCTGGTGGAGGATACGACGGCCACCGGTCTGCTCCTTCAGCAGTGAAAGGGCTGCGTGAAAACAGGAGGAGTAAACACATGGCCACTACTGGTCACTGAGAGTCAGGGAGCTGGGCTACGGGCAGGCTGGACCGCTGCTTCTCCCCTTTGAACTGGGCTGGCGAACTGGGTTGGGGCTAGGTATCCCTGCAGAATCCCCAGGAGAGGAAGGGCTGGGGCTACACGTGTGAACTCCCCGTGGAAGAGCCGGCTAAAGGACAGTCTGTCTCTTATCCACCCGCAGATAACAGCGAAGTGCAGTGGAAAATCAAGAGCGGGAGGACTCTGTATGAAGTCGGACCCCTCGTGACTCATGGCTGGACAGGGAACCAAAGCAGTTGCCTGCTTGAGGCATTGGGTAAACTCAGGCTGCAAACAGCAGCAAGACCCAGGGCTGCTGCTCAGGCATCGGGGGGAGCGGGGAGCGCTGGCCCCACAGGTATCTTGACAAATGCAGTTAGCTCCCCGCCTGGGCCTGCTGGCTGCCCTGGGCAGAGGGCAGCTGGCTTCTCTGCGAAGGGGGTGCTAGTGCAGGGCTGTGTCGGGGCGTTGCGTGTGGGGTAGGTGTG
Source organism: Upupa epops (assembly GCA_013397515.1). Lineage (NCBI taxonomy): Eukaryota > Metazoa > Chordata > Aves > Bucerotiformes > Upupidae > Upupa > Upupa epops. The sequence goes on from VZRI01000644.1 coordinate 115,303, forward strand.
GGGCGGGCGCTCTTCAGGCGTGCCCTGCGCATGCCCTGGTGTTTTAACGCTCGAGATCGCATTTCCAGGCTCTTTATACGAGTCTGCAGTTTCTGGGGGGACAAAGAAAGGAGGGGAGTGAATAAACAAAACCACCTGGCTGCCGCCGTGGTTGGGGTGGCACAGGCGGAGCGTGCAGGCGCGGGAAGGCTGGGGGGGTGTTCTGAATTTAATCAGCATTGCAGCAAACATCAGCATCTGACGTGAAAACATCCCCAGTGCCCAACAAAAACGCAGAGCAGGGAGGTTCTGAATGCCTGGAGACTGGGGGAAACTGAGAGGAGAGGAGATACCCTGGACCTCACCTTCACATCGTTTAAAGAGGAGACTTGAATGACTACTTGAGCACTAACACAAAGGTATAGAGCAGGAACGTGCGCCTCTTCGCTTGCCGGGTTTGGTCCTGCTTGGAGCAGGGGACGCTGCACTGCTTCCACAGGAGCAGGCCAGCACAGGGAGGGGGTGTGGACGGAGCCATCGCTGCAGGACTGACTGAATCTGTCCGCCGAGGGGACAGAAGGTGCCAACAGCACCGCGAGGCCGCGCACATCCGGAGTGCGGGAAGGTCTGGGACGCTGTGCCCGGTGACTGGGCTGGTCTGTCTCCTCCATGCTCGTGGCCAAGGACTGCAAAGCCTCCTGTTGTGAGGGAGAGAGGCTTTAAGAACAATGACTGTGTTTGGAGGCAGAGGGGTCCAGCAGCTCACTGCAGAGCGCAAGGGGAACTCAGATCAGATATGGAATCCAGAGGGGCCGGGAGCTTCGGGTGCCAACCACAACCCTGGGTACCAGGCCTGGGTAGGGTTGAGGCTGATAGGTGTGATCTTGCTGGGCGAGCTGCAATATCTAGGCAAAACAAACACGAGCGAGGACTCTCCGGGTTGGCTTCTGCTGGAGCGTGTGGAAATGTGTTCCTGGGCTTCAAACCGGATCCGAGGGGACAGGGCGCCAGAACAATGGAACATTCCTCCCTGTTTGCAGAACAATTGACCTCTTGTGGCACGGCATTGTCTGCGCTGAGCCTCCCCTCACCAGAGCAGGGCTGTGTGGAGAGGAAAAGGCTCAACGCAGAGACACGGCTGAGCTGAGGAGCGCTGCTGAAGAGGAGAAACCAAGACCTCAAGGCAGTGGGACTCGTGAACGCCACCCCCTAGCAGTGCGCTTCTCTGCACCAAGAGTCTTGGAGGCAGAGACAGCACAGAAGCCCTCTAAATGAGGGGAGAAGTGGAAGGGAAAGCTCTGTGCATGGTGCAGTTCTCTTTGCCCTCCCTCAGTTTCCTCTGGCTGACATTTACTGTGGGTCATTATGAACAGAGCCCTTGCTGTAGCTCGCCCAGCGCCTGGCCGTGAGCGGGCGCAGCGCGGAGCACACGTGGGCATCGTTAGACCCTAACTGCACCAACTCCCTGAAAGCAGAGCCTGTGAGCACCAGCCACTTGCTGCCATCCCACGGAAAGCCCACGGAGGCTGTGGCTGTAGGACGCTGTCACAGCCAGATGGCAGAGAGCACAGCAGCTCCAGCCAGTCCCTATCTGCAGCATCGGCTGGAAACCAGGGAAGCCTGTTGAAAGGATCCCCCAGCTAGAGCCCAGCAGAGCCTGTCCTGTGCACTTCCAACTCCAAGATCATCACAAACATCCACAGAATCTCAGGAATGGGTGGCCCTCCTGATGGTCCTTCCCTTCGTAGGGATTACTGCAGCCTGGGCATTCAGTCGGGAAGACACCGCTTGGTTAAGGCTCAGCTGCTGCTCCAGGTGTCGCTCGGGGTTGCTGTCATCTCCTTCCTAGGCAGACAGCAGCCCGAGTTTCCCATGGAAGCTGCTTGGAGCTTTACGGGCTGTTGTCACATGAGACGTAGGCAGCTCTGGGAGTACAGGGTGGGGAATCCTGCTCTCCGAAGTCTCTCCCCTTGCTGAACGTCCTCCCCTCACCCGCTTGGCCCTGCCTGCGGAAACGAAACGAGGTTGGAGTTGCTGGAGATGGCCCTCCCGAGCCGGGCTGAGTCTTGGGTGCAGTGTTTGCAGTGCGGTGCAGTGTTTGCAGTGCGGTGCAGTGTTTGCAGTGCGGTGCAGTGTGTGCGGAGCTGCTGCTGCTGCTCTACAGGGAGAGGCACAGGCGCAGCCCCCTCGCACCAGAGACGAGCAGTGCAGGGAGGAACCCAGCCCCTAACCGCGGCTGGGGGGTTGTGACACGGCTGTGGAAACCTCTCCTTTCTCTGGGCACCGATACACGGGCTCGAGAGAGCTCAATACAGAGCCACAGAGCCACGCGATCCAGGGTCTCTGCTCTGCAGTCCCGGGTGGTTGCCCCTGGCTTTGGTGATAGAAGCTCTTGCCGTCTGGTGGGACGCTGCAGCTCCAGGCTCTGAAGCCTCCTGAGGTTACAGTGGAGCGATCCCGGCCCCGGGCTGCTTTGCAGCAGGGCTGTTTGGTTTAGACCCAGCTGTTCAGCAGGGGTGCAGCTGGGCTGTTGAGGAGAGGAAGTGACTTCAAAGTGATGAAGCAGTTCTCGAAGGGAGTCAGAGGGAGGGAGACGCACACGGCCTCGGTTTGCTGTGAGCTCATCTGGCGGTGACAGGGGAAGCAGGGACTCGTAGCAGCTCTGCTATGCAGTTTGCTACAAGTGAGGGAACGGAGTGGGTGTGTGGAAAGCAGTGATGCAAACAGATTTCACTCTACCGCATCCGTCATCGCTTTCTCCGACAGCAGGGCTTCCCTGACTCAGACCTGCGTTATGGAAACCGGGGCAGACCCGAATGAGCTGTGAGCCCCCACCCTGCCCAGCACAGCCTCTGTCTGGGAGGAGATCCCTTTCCAAAGAAGGCTGCCTGCTGTCTGGGGGATGGCTGACTCCTCCAGACACAGAACGGTTTTGTCTCGCGTTGTTAAGGAGGACACTCCCAAAGTGGTCCCCCCTGTGCTCCTCCCGCGGCCAGATGCGTGTGTCCCACGCAATTGTAGGGTGATTGTATGCTGGGGACCCCCGATAGACCGGACAGCCAGTGCTGGCTGACCTGTGGTTCACAGGTACCCTCCAGTGACCGGGTGCAACCAGAGAGAGGTAGGCAGTGCTGCAGGGAGGCTCCAGGTCCCATGGGAAGGCAACCCCCTCCCTGGTGCTGCTGTCACCCTGCTGCCCAGTGTGGCCTCACCCCGTTGACCCTGTCCTGTGGCCTTCAGCACTGATGACTAAATTGCTAGAGGGGTCTTGAGCCATGGGAGCTGTAGCTGGGGCTGGCATGTGAGACTGTAAGCGAGTCCTCTTACAGTATTTGATGTGAGCATTTCTGGTGTCTCGATGGTCCCTCACAGGTGCAGGTAGCCTGAGGTTTCCAGGCCCTCTTACATCTCCAGACAACTTGCAGGTGAGGGAGCCCAGCACCAAATGCCTCGCGAGGAGCCTGTCTGAGCCACCAGCCTGAGTGCTGGTGGTGCCGCACGTGTGACCCGGGAGCTGCCTGTTTTGCACGAGCCCCGTCCCGAAACAGCGCTGCCTGCGCCATGGCAGCAGACGGTAGGATGTGTAGGAAACAATAAATTCCCCGTGTTGACACGATTCTCTTCCATAACTGAGCAGACGTTTCCCCGCCAGCCCGCCGCAGACCCACAGACAATACTGGGCAACTGCGGCTCCTCTTAGTAAGGCTAAGAATGCGTCTAGCTGACAGCAGTGGCATCCGCTCCGCCGGGGAAGCCTGTCTAGCTGACGAGCACTGATTTCATTAAGCCGAGGAAGCCTGTCTAGTTAACTGTCCTCAGGCCATCCCCCAGAAACCTGATCTTTCCTACAGGTTCTGAAATGCCTCTGTGCTGCTGAGCACCCACTCGGCAAGGCTAGCGCAGAGCTTTCCCTCTCCCGTGGGTGTCACCCAGGTTAAGTGATGTCCAAGCTCATGGCATCAGCAGTTACCTTCCGTGTTTGGGGGGATAAGAGAAGCAGCAAGAGGCACCGCTAGCTTTATGGTGGTGCCCCCCGAGTCCTGTGTGCAGCATCCCTCTGTCCTTTGGGTTAGCTACCCGGGTCCCCTTTGCCTTGGAACCAGAATCATCCCCCGAGAACACGTGTCTCCTGGCAAAGTGGGCTGTAAGAGAGGAAGCTCAGTAGAGAGCCAAGGAGAATTCCAGGTGCTGCACTGCCTTGGCAGCTTGTTCTCTGCTCCTAAGTGTCCCTGCAGGTCCCCTTCATTCTGGGGTCACAAGCCAGTACCTACACATCCATCAGGCTGTGTGAGAGACGCTGCAGCCAAAGCAACCGGGACAGCTGGGAGTGGAAGTCAGACAGTGGCTCCTGGAGATGAGGAGGCTGAAAGACACGACACTCTGAACACCCCCAGCAAGAGGCTCTGCCGCATCCCCTTCAGCATCCGAGCGAATCCCGACCTGTTCCTGCTAATCCCAAGTGGTAACTGGCAAAGTGTCTGGCTGAGGGCTCTACAGGGTCACCTGAAATGCTGGGTTTTTTAAAATAAGCAGAAAATTCAGGTATAGATTAGTAAGGGACCCTATTAAATCCATCTGTGGGTACTCCTGTTCCCCCAAGCTGATTCCAGCTCCTGGGCTCTGCTGTCACACAGCAGAGCAGCTGCCTCCCGCAGTCCTTCTGGGGACCTTGTGCTTCATTGCAACAGGCTGGATTTAGCAGGGAGGGCACTGGAATGCCAGGGGGGCCACACAGAGCCCAGCGAGGAGCCGTCTCCGACCCTGATACGCGGCAAAACAGGAGGTGGCCTCAAGGGCACTGGGCTAGCATCCAGACAGGAGCAGGGTCAGGAGTAAAAATGGGGTTGATGTCAGACTCCCCAGCCTATTCCTGTCGCGCACCCCCCGTTTTTTCCATGGGGGCACTATTTTAGCTCCTTCCCCCGGCCTTCAGAAATGTGTTATAAATGCTCCGCGTGCCAGGCACCCCTGGAGTCAGCTCGCGCGGGACCGGGGAATCCTGATTTGAGCTTTCACCTTAAAATATTCATCTCTAGAAGACGCTGCCTGGCGGTGCCTGTCTTCTGCTATTAATAGCCTGGAAAATCTGTCGTCTTGTCTTTCTCCTGCTCCAAACCCCTCTGGTGCTCCTGGACTGTGGGACAGACCACCGTCTCTACAGCAGGATCGGTGAGGTCACTATCCTGGTGCAGAAATAGGCTTAGCCAGCCACGGGGTCTGGTTGGTTGCTAACACCCAGGGTAGGTGCTGTCCCCACTGTCCTAAAAGCATTGCCTTCCGCGTGTGTAACAGCCTCTCCTTGCCCACGAGGGTATCCGCAGAGCATCAGGTTTGCCTGCCTGTCAGCACCTTTCTTCATCCTCCCCCAGGTTCAGAAGGCTCTACATTGTGATAAATCCACCGGGACGTGGAAAGCCAGGGCCAGTCCACCGGCCAGGTATCCAGAGGTGCCACTCAGAACCACAGCTGGCTGTGACCCAGGGCGCTCGCTCCCTGCAGTGCTTTGCTGAGCTCTTGGTGCTCAAGCACTCGTAAAAGGGGCTCCTAGTCCAGCCCGCCCTGTGCTGGAGGTGCAGGGAGGTGAAGAGCAGCTGCGTGGACTGCTGACAATGTCGTGGGGAACCAGGACGGGAATACTCTGGCAGCGAGAAGCACAGCTGCTGGTGGGGAATGGAGATGAGTTGCTGTAAGTGATTTCCTACCCCTCCGTGAGCTCTAGGTTGCTCTCACTGGCAGCCTTTTTGCTCTTAGGATTAGGGTGGCAGTGACAGAGGGACGCAGTTCAAAGCCTGCAACTCCTGCTAGGGCTGCTGCAGATAAAGGGGACCCTTCCCAGGCAGCTTTATGGTCCCAGAGCAGACACACAGGCCATGCTGGCTCCCTCACCCTTTATTGCCTCAGCTGATCCATTCCGGGGATGGCTAGCACTCCACCTCCCATCCTAGAAGCCACCTGACTTCTGCATTCTGCGTTGCACAGGCATGTTCAGCAGGGCTGGTAGTCAGGGTCTTCTGAAAGGAACCAGGTGAGGGAAGCAGTGCAGTTCATAGAGAGTAAAGAAAAGGGCCTGTTTGCAGCCACCAAGGGGGCAACGAGCACCAGGCTCTGGCCACCTACTCCCTGGTTGCATCATGACCAATCCTAGTGCCACTGCAGGAGAGTTAACTCTATGGACTCATCTGTGCCAAGTGCTTGCAGCCCTCACAGCCCTGATTTTCCTGCCTGACCCATCTGTTTCAGGAGCCTGCTTTTTGGGACACAGAGTCATGGAATCACAGGGTTGGAAGGGACCGTAAAGGTCATCCAGCTCCAACCCTGTGCCGTGGTCACAGGGCTGCAGGCAAGCAGCTCTGCAGCACAGGGTGGGGAGGTGAGCGTGTGAACTATCTAGTCTGGGAGGGTTATTCTGGTAGCTACCCCAGCGTGCTCACGCCGATCACTTGGAGTGGATTCAGATGTCATTCCCAGACACTCTGGTATGGCTGCAGCCGAGCGACCCAGCCTCTCCGCTCCAAGTTTAGCCCAGAACACAGACATCAGCAGAGCCTGGAGTCAGGCGTGCAGCGAGCTCCGAAGGTGTGCGCAGCTCTCATCCCTGCTCACAGCTGTTCAGGTCCCAGCAGGGGCTGTAGCTGGCACTCGCTGAGTCGCTGCTTTCCGCTGCAGACTGGAGCACCTCATCTCTGCCCTTTGCCCAGGCTCTCGCAGGCTCCGCCAGCCGCTTGCAGTGCCCCTTCCGAGCTCACAGAGTTTGGAAGGGCTGATGTGATGCCATCTAATCCCTCGCAGGGCCGCGGGGAGGACAGGCTCTCCGTGGGGTGACAGCTGTGTTTCTGCGAGGCGATGGGAATGCAGAGCCCAGCGGGGGCTCTCTCTGAATGAAGCAGAGGGCAGCTCCTGCCCCATAGAGCAGTGGCAGGCAGCTGGCAGCCCCCGTACCTCCAGATCAAAGTGCAGCTCCCGTTCAGGACTTTTCGTGTCTGGTTTGAACAAGGCTGGTTTTCAGGAAGGGGTCCAGTGTGGATTTTGTGGGGTACCTGTTTTGTGGGATACCTGAACCCCTCTCTCTTCTCTGGAAGTGGCCGTATAGGGTCAGAAACCACGCGGGGAGGACCTGCGCAGCCTCACACCTGGAGGCAATCACTACTCTGCACTGCGCACTCCCTCCCTCCCATCCTCTGTGAGCAGATGGGCTCTTTCCTTCCAGGGAGCTTTTTATTCGTGTTCTGGAATTGCAGTTATCACTGTGATCTTAAACCGTTTTTATTAGAGAGTCTGTTTTCAATCAGGAGAGGAGGGCGGCTGGCGATGAAGAGAAAACACTGGTGGGTAGAAAGAACCACTACAGAGACAAAAACAAACAGAGAGGCATTTCCTCAGTGCCCTGTTGCCTCTTCCTTTTTCCTTTCCATTAAATAAAAGACACTCAATCATTTCACATAACGGGGTGTCTCTGCACTGTGCTTTTTAAAGTAGCTGCTCGTGTGGAAGGGGAAGAGCTGAGCTGCTCCCTCTCTTTCTGTTGCTCTCTTTCTTTCTCTTTCTCTTTCTTTTTCTCTCTCTCTTTCTTTCTCTCTCTCTTTCTCTTTCTATTGCTCTCTTTCTTCTCTCTCTCTTTATTCTCTTCTTCTTTCTCTTTCTCTTTCTCTTCCTCTCTTTATTCTCTTCTTCTTTCTCTTTCTCTCTCTCTTTCTCTTTCTCTCTCTCTTTCTCTTTCTCTCTCTCTTTCTCTTTCTCTCTCTCTTTCTTTCTCTCTTTCCTTCTCTTTCTTTCCTTTCTCTTTCTTTCCCTTTTGCATACATTTAATTCAGAATCAGAACCTTTAGGGTACGGCGACCCCAGAAGCTGTATTGTGGGCCAGCTGAGGGATGCCATGGGTGCAACAGGACCCCACCATTCCTCCCAGCTCACCCCAAGCTGCTCTTCAGTCCTGACAGCCTTGGCTGTCCTTATGAGAGGATGCAAATGCTTTCAGCTGGGTCCTGGTGAAGTGTGGGGGCAGCTGGGGTGGAGAAAAAGAGGGCAATGGTTCACAAAGCAGCTGGCCCTCGTCGCATCCACTGCAGGAGAGCGAGACGGAGCGGTTCTAAAGAAGAGGATAGTTCTTCTGTTTGCCAAAGTGAATCCCCTGCCCCGCACCGACTCCCCAGACCTCTGTTATTGCGGTTGGGGCTGCAAACAGCACCCCCCTCCCAGCTGCCTTCCCAAGCCCGGGAACTCAGTCCCTTGAATTCATTGATGCAAACCATAAACCTTTGCTCAAAGCTTCCTCCATCGGCTGTGCAGGAGCAGTTCACCCCAGGATCAAAAGCCCCTCTCGCATGAACCACAGTCAGGTAGGCTGAGGCTGATCCTGTCCCAGCTCCCTCCAGATAAATAGTCCCTACAGACTCGTCCTCCTGAAGAAACATAGCCTTTCCCTATTCACGTCCGAGTGGCTGGGGTGAAGTTAACCCCTTGAATTTTCACCTCCCACAGCGCGGGAGCATTTTCTGAGCTCCAAGCATCCCGTTTAGAAAGGATGCGGGTGCCTGTCTCAACGCCCAGTTCTCAGCTGGGAGTCCCAGAAGGTCAGAGACGGAAGCAGAGACACTGTGAGAAACAAATAAACCCGAGGTGTTTCACACCGAGCACACCCCAAGGGGTGAGGGAAGGGACTTGGACGGCGAACAGCCCCGCTCGTGTGCCAGAACCTCCCGGCTCTCCCATCGTTATGGTTCGCTCTCCCTTACGCAGATTCCTGGCGCGGACCCTCCGATGATATCAGCCGCTGGGTGCAGCGACATTCATCCAGCGGGGCTGCAGTGATTTCAGCAGATGATATCAGCCCCGCCGGTTTCGGGAAGTGACTTTAATTATCCACTTGATTGAGAGGCATTTTCCAATTGTTGTGCAGCGGGAAATGTGCCGGAACCCGGCACTCCGGGCGTCTCACGCACGTCGTCGGGCAAGCGAGGGCTGCTGGGTTGGCCAGGGCTCCTCCGTCGCATCCTCCCGGGAGCTCCCCGTTGTGGCGGGGCGCAGCGCGCAGCTTCGCAAAGCAGAAGGCTCCCCTGGAATGAAGCCTCTTGGTTTCATCTCTAATCTCGGTGGAAAAGTTGGCCGCTGCAGCCGAAGGGTGATGCTGGGTGGCCTCAGGGGCTGCACGAAGGCGAGCAGCGAGCTTTCTGCTGTAGGCACTTAGTCACCGATGCAGCTCCAAGCAGCTAACCCAGACCCTCGCCGTTCATCATCTGCATCGAACTCTGCACCCTACAGAGGCTCCCTTGTCCGCTGCTACTGTACTAAGTGCTTGTTCACAGGCTGCTCAGAATCGGGCAGGGAGGTCAAGCTGGGACCGGATCCAAGGCTGACGGCCTCGCGCTGTCTGTCAGGCTCTTCCCTGGACTCCAGCGGTGTCAGGCTGAGCCCAGAGCCTGGTGCTGCCGTACACAGGGCTGGTGACCAGGCTGGGTGATGACTCTCTGTTTAACTCTATTCCCTTCCACTATGGGAGCTGGGGTCACCCTCACCTGGTCCTATCCAAGAATGATGTGGGTGTCCGTGAGGCTGAAGTGTTCCCACAGTTCCTCCCTGGTCTTTGTGTGCCAGGCATCACCTAGTCTGCCTCTCCCTTCTTCTTTCCTTCTCCGCCAGATGCCTCTGCAGCGTGACACTGCTCTCCGGTGAGTTTTACCTGCCCACCGAGCAGTCTCCAAAGAGAAAACCTACAGGGCAGGGTGGGGAGTACCAAGCTGCTGCCCATCACCAGCACCAACCCCCCAGCCCTGTTCCAGGTAAAGGAAGGGGTTGGCCAGGGGTAAGGCAGATGGCTCTAGGGCCCTGCCTGTCGCTTTCCAGCTGACAACAGATGAGGTGCCTCTGTGTTTGTGGGTCACAGCACATGGTCCTGCTTCTCTCTCCTTCCTTCTCTGCCCTTCACCATCAGAGGATGCTGTATAACCCCTGTGATCAGCAGCTGCAGGGGTAGATCTCTGACGTTCCCTGGGTACCAGCGGGTAGCAGCAGGGTCATGCGTACCTATCTCCAGTGTATGGGAGCTGCAGGGCCCAGCTCCAGCTGATAGTGCTCTCCAGGACACAGAGCTACTTACCCATGGCACCATTCAGTGCTCTGCAGAAACGGGCAGGGTCACTAACACCTGGAAGGCCCCCAGAGCTCCCAGGTCATGAAACTGTAGACATCGGAAGTCAGCAGCAGCTCAGTTCCTCCAGAAGAATCAGCTCGAAGCTTTGTCTGTCAGTGCTCAGCACAGCAAGGGAACTGCTGGCTGCACCACCCCCAGCTGCTATCAGCACCAGAGGGGCAGGGAACCAGGGTATGCTCCCAGCAGGAGCTGTGTTCTTGCTGTCTCACGCTGCGGGATGAACCTGCACTGGGGCTGGGAAGAGATGGCCATGCGGAGACAGAGGAACCAAAAGGGAAGCTGGCTCTGTAGGTGTTTGAAGACCGTGGTGGAGTCCAAGGCTCCTGCACCGGAGGAGGGTACTGAGAGCAGCGCCTCTGTGGCTCGTAGGGTCTGCCTCGGGGCTCAGGGTCTGGTAACACCACCCCGTCTATCGTCTTCAACATCCTCTGCCACTTTGTTTATTGCTCTTGTGCTTCCTGCGGGGTCTCGTTTCATCAGCCCAGGGTCCCCGCAGCCTCTTCACTTAATCACTCTGCAGACGACGGAGCTGGCTTCACCGAGTTCCTTTCTCTCCTCGTTCCCATACTCCGAGGACCCTGCAGGGCTGGATTCCGGTGGGAAAGGTTCAAGACTCCAGACGGTTGTGAAACTACTTTGGCAAACGAGCATCTTGGGCTGAGATTAGTCCCGGAGCCGCTTCAGATGTGACATCTGAAGACAAAAACCTGTGCGCCTGTGTCTAGCGCCGGCCCGATGGCTTGGGCGGGCAATGAACAGCGGAGCGCGGCAGCGCACAGCCCTCCCGTCTATCGCCTTTTCTAAACAGAGGGAGCAGAGTCAGGAAATCCATTGCCGAGGGCTTGGACTGCTCTTTGAACCTCCTTGATACCAAACATTTGGGGAGCGAAACCAGCCAGGTCTCAATGTAAACAGGAGAGTGACCGACCCCGCGCAGCGTCAGCTGCTCATTTTTCCTTAGGTGTTGAGTGAGCCCTCAGGCTAATGGGGTAACAGCAACCACCCAGGGCTTCCCCGCCCGAGGGCTGCAGTGGAGCCTTCATCTCCTAACGGCACGCTGGCTGCCTCTACCTGCCTGTCCGCCCGTAGCGCTCGGCGGGACCTCCCTGCTGGCCTGCCCTCTCCCCGGCAGCTCTCTCTGCTCTCTCAGCCAGAGACCCCCGCACCACCTCACCACCAAAAACGCCCTCTCCTCAGAACGCCCAGGTGGGCGATGCTGTCGGTGCCCTAAGGGATCCCCACCAAATCAAGGGTGGCTTAGACCAGCCTCGACAGGACCACCCTTCCCTAAGCCAGGAAGAACTGAGGGAGACGCTCCAGGACTTACGCAGTCCCTGCATCTGAGGAGGAGGTGTCCTGGACTAGGAGGCGGGTGAGGAGTGGGGTGGACTCTTGGGGTGTACCTGCTGCAGCCATTAGAGCAGGGACTTGAAAGCCAAAGGTCCAAGGACATCAGGACTGCCCTGCTGCCAGCCCCCTGCCTCCTTCCCCCGTTTCTCTTACCTGATCCTGACCTTGGAAAGCACCCTCAGACACAGCCTATGCATGAGAAGGGCTCCCAGTCCCCCCAGTCCCAGTCTGGTGGCTGGGGGTAGGGGGTTACCAAGCCTCCCCCCTGCACTGTGATCTTCACAGAGAGGTGTGGACTCCCAGCAGAGCTGCAGAGCCAAGCTGCCTGCAGCCCCCGGCTGTGAACAGCCCTGTGGCACCCCCCTCCCTCGCTGCTGCCAGACAGGCTCCGCTGTCCTCGCACAGCCGTGGTTTTCTGGGGAGGCCAGCCCTGCTCACAGCTGCGTCAGCTCCCCTCAGGACACATGTGCTCGCACTCGGGAGCCTCCTTTCTTTGGCTTCTCCTCTCTGGAAGAAGGGCTTTCCTCTCAGACCATCCCTCCCAGCGCTGCCGGCGTGTCCCTCATCACCAGCAGCACCCTCCCACTCCCGTTCTCTCTTGGGGGGATGCTCTCACTGTCCTCTGTTCTCACTGTCCTCTGTTCTCTCTGTACTCTCTCTGCTACCAGAGGAGCCAGGATGTGCTCACAGCAGCTCACTGGAATGCTCCTGGCTGGTCCCTCCCCACCACAACCCTGGCACCTCATCCCAGCACAGCTAGATGCCAAGGTGCCACCCGGCCCCTCTGAGGTGACCTCAGAGAAGGAAGGGAAGTGCAGACTGCTTTCTTTAACCCGGTCCTGTGCATCCTCATCAGCCACGGCAACCCAAACACTGCCCGCTGCTGAGCAAGGAACTGTCAGAGGGATTTCTGCCTGGGAAGGAGTTGCGTGGCTGGGTACAGGTTTGCTGGACTGAGCCCCCCGAGGAGGCTCTGCACTGGCTCTCAGGCTGAGCCCCCGAGGAGGCTCTGCACTGGCTCTCAGGCTGAGCCCCCGAGGAGGCTCTGCACTGGCTCTCGGGTTGAGACCCCGAGGAGGCTCTGCACTGGATCTCAGGCTGAACCCCCGAGGAGGCTCTGCACTGGGTCTCTGTTTACTTTGCTCTGCTGAAATGGGTCAGCCAGCTCCTCTTTATCGCTGGGTGGGACTGAGAAGCACTGATGTCACTTGTGTTCCATGTCCTGGAGGTTGAGTAATTCGCAGTCCAGGCTGGGACAGGTTTGTCCTTCCAAAACAGTGGATCTTTCCCTTTTTTCCCCCTTCCTGAGGAATAAATGAAGAGAGCAGGGATGACCACTGGCAGGGGAAGGACTGCTCGTAAACAGGGCTCTCCTGGAGCTCCTCGCCAATATCCCTCTGAGCTCGCCCCCCCTAAGTCATGTAGCACCCTGGATCAGTCCTGTCTGCAAGGCTGTTGCAAGCCTTCCCTGGCAAGGGACTTCAGGCTTTCGGAAACTCCCAGTCCCCTGCGGAGCTTCCGACCTGTGGGAGCCTCAGTGAGGGCGAAGGGTTTGCTCAGGAGTTGTAAAGTGAAGCAGATGTTTGAGCTGGGAGAGCTGGACACCGGCCCTGTGCTGCTGGAAAGAAGCTGCACAGGACAGTGGCCTCGGTGCCGTCGTCCCTCGTTGTGGCAGCTGCTGCCGAGGCACTCAGAGAGGAGGGATGCGGTGCTGTCCCCTGGGGGGTTGCCAAGAGATGAGCTGTGTCCACCCTTCACAGCCGCAGCTGCACTGCCCTGGGTGGCTTTGGTGCTTGTGGTGTCACCGGGGCTGGGGGTGACTCTGACACCCCTGCACCGGCACAGCACCGGGCACAGCATCTGCCATCTGCCCGTGGAGCTGGAGCATCGCTCCTGAAAGAGGATTGGGAGGGTTACTGCTGCGACCGAGCACGTCTCACAGCTGACTTTCCTCAACGGATAAGCAGAGCTCGGTGAAAAGGCTAAACGCTCACAAGGAGCCTCTTTGCTGTGGGGTTAACGAGGACTTGAAAGGCCTTGCACTCTGGCCTCAGCTGTGTATGTTTGTCTTTTCTTCCACTTTCATCTCCCCTCCCTGAGCTCTGCTCTCCTTTCATTCTCTTTTTGCTGCCTTTAATTTGTTCCTCTGTGTTAAACCTGCCTGCCTGCCTTAATTCCTCCCTCCCTCCCTCCCTTCCCCCTTCCCCCTTTCCCTGCCTTTTCCTCTTCTCCCTGGCAGCCCCTGGCTCACCCAGAGCAGCTCCTCCCCGGGGTGCCTGGTGCTCCTGTGCTCTAAAGCGGCGAGTCGGTGCCTAACCGTGTGAGGTGTCCGCCGGGACAACTCGCTCCGCTGGGCATGGGCGACAG
>VZRI01000644.1:129192-182184 GCA_013397515.1 Upupa epops
GCTCCGCTGGGCATGGGCGACAGGGTGGCCGATGGCTGGGCGAGTCGACTCGCCCTGTGGAGGGCCCCAGCTTCCCGGTGTGGATGGGCTGCCCTAGTTCCTCTGGGTGCCGACATGGCCTCACGGTACAGGCTGCTGTGTGAGGGGCATTCCCAGGCCCTGCCAGTCGGTCTTCGCAGCTGTAGATCACCGAGGAGCTGTCTGGCACATTTTTGGCCCTGCCAGCCGTTTCCCAGACCGTTCCCAGGCTGGGGCTGGGCTCAGCACGCGGCAGGAGCCGTTCCCGGGGGGCAGTTCCCTGTTTCACAGAGCGAGAGATTGGACTGCCTTGATTTCATGGAATCCAGTGGTATTGATTCTGGCAGCGCTCCAGCCAGGCGGCCTCAGTGCTCCCAACCAGGCGGCCTCAGTGCTCCAGCCAGGTGGCCTCAGTGCTCCAGCCAGGTGGCCTCAGTACCAGACAAGTCCTGGCCACATTTACTTTCTACTGGAGATGCAGCCTGAGTATCTAAGCACCAGCCAGCTGTAGGGGCAGTGGCGTAGCTGAGAGCATGATGGATACGGCCGCAGACTCCTTCTTACACCTCCAATCCAAATGCATCCTGTTCTAGGCTGCAGAAGGGTTCAGAGCACTGTGTCCTGCCATCCTGCCTCCCCCCTGCTTCGATTAGATTGGAACTTGCCAGCTCTGAGCGAGCACTTGGCCTCAACCAAGGACTGGACACCACCAGAGGAAGAGGTAGACATGAGGAAGGCAATGCTGCGCCCTCTGCTCGTGGATGCTGTTCAGTGTTTGGTTAGCAGAGCAGAGGCTGAGATCAGTGTGTGCATGAAGTCACTGCCTACTTGTTTTTACTGAGGGCAATAAATGAGCAGCCTCCCAGCTCAGATGGTGTCAACACCGCGGAGATCCAGAGGCATCATAACCCTGTCCTCACTCCAAGCACACCAGCCCCGCCGGTAATTCTGAAGAAGGGATCTAAAGAAGCCATGCTGAAGAGGCACGGCCACGTGGCAAAGACGGGCTCTCTCACGTCTGTCTCCCTGTCACCCTGGTGGGCTGTTGGAATCCTTCCCCCGTGACAGAACACACGGGTGCCCACTGGGCAGCCAGGCCTGCACTGCACACCGTGCAAGGAACAGGCAGAGCCACGCGTGCTGAGCAGGGCTGGGAAAGCAGAGGCCTTCGTGGCACCAACTCTTTCAAGCTAGGAGCTGTGGCTATGAAATGAACTCTGCTCAAGTGAACGAGAGAAGCACAAGGAACCGACGTGATGAAGGAGCCAGAGAGGGAAAGGCTTAGGAGGGGGCTGCTGGACTCAGCACAGGGCTGCTGAAACTGACTCTGTTTGCAAGTAAACCAAAACAGTTTGGGTTCCCTGACAGACTGCCCAGCTCTGGTGAACAACCCCCCCAGCACAGCTGACACCGAGCTGCTTCTCTTGCTGTCGACTCCAAAAAGGGCAGCTGTGCTGTGGGGTTGTTTTGCCTGTTTGGCTCAGGTTCTTTGCTAAACGAGGGCCACGAAAGCAGAATGAGGCCATTGTTAGCCGAGTCCATACCTATGCCGTCCTGCTCGGAAGGTTCTGCCACCAACGACGTGTGCCATGGGAGCAGAGTCTGGGAGTAATTAGGGGAGAGTGAACTCCTAACCCGTTTGAACTGTCACGCTGAAGGTCTGGCACAAAGGATCCTGCCTTTACAGAGACTGATCACCACTGCAGGCTCCTCCGACGGCACGGCTCTTCACACAAGTGCTTTTGTAGTAAAATGAGCCTTCAAAGTGACTTCGCACCCTGAGAGCAACAAAGGCAGCGTCAGAAAGATGTCCTTTGGTTCAAAGAGGGCTCTCTTCAGAAAACAAGCAAATACCTCTGCCTTAGCATCATCGGCCTGGTCAGAGCCCCAGAGCCACACGCAGCCGGTGCAAACAAGCTGGAGAGCACAGGTTTGCCTCGGCAAGTGGTTGGTTTACTTGGTCCGTGCAGCGTGTCTGCTCTGCTCTGGTGGTGCTGGTAGCAGAGTTTGCAGAGGGTGCCCAGCCCCAGCCCCTCAGCAGTAAAGTCAGCTGGGTACAGAGATGCTCCTGTGATACCTGTGCTCAGCAGCTGCATCGTGGACTTGGGCACAGCCACAGGACTGTGGAGCAGGGTCCGCACTGCAAGCTCTCCTTGAGATCACGGGGTCTCGCATGGCCTTTCACTGCTATCAGGTGCCCCGTCTGGGACCTGACAGCTCCTGTCCGAGTGCCACCCGGTGCCAAACCGTGCAGCTCCGTCTGGGGGGCTGGCATTAAGAACAGTGGAGCTGGAATTCACATCGAGGGGAAAATGGAGTGATCCTGACAGCAGTGCTGCTGAGCCGGTGAAGGCCAACACTCCGCTCCTAACGACTCCCCTCCTCAGTGCTCACATCGGTGAGGTACTTGCAGCTTCCTCCAGGGACCTCAAAGAGAGAGTTCTGGATTTTCCTGCCTCACCCCCAGCTCTGAACCCCCTATCTGCTGCTTTCCTTGTGAGGGACACGACCAAAGGATTTAAGAACCTTGGATCAGGATACACTGCCCTCTCCTCTTCACTCCGGGTTGCTGTTAGACAGAGTGTAGGACAGACCAGACCCTGAAAGCCTGGATCAGTGCTCCAGTTGCCAAGCTGGGCAGATAAAGATCTCAGGTCCTCCCGAAATGTTTTCAGCAATCAAGGATGTTAAAAAATCTGAATGAAAAGGTGGGGTGAGGTTGCAGGTCTACAGAATTCAGACAAAGAGAAGAAAACCAGTCCATCCTGTTTTCAGAAATGCAGTGGAACCCAAACACCCAGAAGACAGCAGAGCTGGGAAGATCAAAGGAAAAGCAAACACAGCTCCAAAAACCAGGGGACTTTGCTTTCACATCCTACCCTCGGCTCTGAGAAATATGGCTGTGGCTAGACACCCTTGGCTAGCACTGACGGTGCCAGCTGAGGACACTGCTGTCAGCTTGCTGCCCTGTCCTCCAGGGAGGCTGCTTCCTCCTCACATCCACCGTCTGAGACAGACAACAGGCTCAGACCGACCCTCTGTTAAGGAAGGAAGCTGTGTGGGAAGGAAGGGCTTGCTGTCAGTGCTGCCCAGGCTGACCTGGCAGTGTGGCCACTCTGGGTGAGGAAACCCCTGCTGAGCTGTGGGCAACGCACGGGACCGGCCAGGACCGCTGGTGGGGGAGCAGAGACAAAGCACCAGCAGCCACCATGTAAGGCCCCCCCACGCCGCAGCGGTGACGTGGGAGCAGCTGGTCAGCTGGCGAAGGGGATGTGAAGCAGCCGAGAAGGCACAAGACCCACCAGAAAGGCAGAAGACACCAGGAGGAGGTGACCTCCTCACCTGGCAAAGGTGTTTGCAGGGTGGGTGCCTGTGCACGGCTTCAGAGCAGTTCCTGGAGCGCAGGTTTCACACCGCAAAGACGAATGTGCTGCTGCAAACCCTGAGTAACCATCTTCCCTATTGTCATTAACCGTGTGGCTTCTTGGGGCGATAAGAAGAACGGGTTTGTCTCCCCAGCTTTTGTCTGGCGTGCTGTGTGTGTGTTTGCTCACAGAGTCATCACTTTGGGTGCTTTGGGCTCCAGAGAGCTCACGCTTGGAACATCTCGTAGGAACAGTGGCCTGGGGTGGCTGCAGAGCCACGGGCACAGGCAGCACGGTGCTGCCTGGCTGTGACAGCAGTGTTTGTTTGCACTGGAGAAGCAGGCAGAGTGGGAGCTGCCCCAGACGGCTCTCGCCCCACCGAGGAGAAGTCTATGGACAGCTGCAGGGAGTTACTCACTCACAAGAGGCTTCATCAGGGAGGGGTGAAGGGCCATTCCTGCGGGCCCACCCAGCCTCTGCGCCCGCAGCTGAAAGGAGCTCGGTTTCAGCCCAACTGGCCGGTGAAAACTGAGCCCAAACAACTGTCCGGGCCGCGGGAGCCCGGGACGGGAGCGATGCTGACGGAGGGGCCGGTGAGTCGCGTCCCTGGGGCCGCCCGACGGCCCCGTTGGGGCACCGCCGGGGGCTGCGCAGCGGTTTGAGGGTTAACACGAAACAAGGAAGGGTCGCTCTCACGCGTGGGGAAGGTGTCTGAGCGATGTTCACAGCGCTGATCCGTCCAGGGGCCCTTTCGGCACCCGCAGCCCCCCGCGCTTCCCAGGGGATGCGGCTGGGCTCACGGGTGATTCCGCACGCAGCCCGCCCGCTCGGGCAGGGTCTCTGGTGCCCACGCTGTCACCTGCCCGGCCGGGCTCTGCCTCGCCCGCCCGTTCGCCCCCACTGCCGTCCGGCAGCCCCTCGGGCAGAGCCCTGCCTGCGCCGCGGTGTCTGCAGCGCTTCCCGTCGCCCCGAGAGCGGGCGGAGGGAGGGCTGACAGCTCCTCCTGGCAGCCACATCCCTGCCTTCCAAGACCTGGAGTCCTATTTTACTGCCTTGCTCGTGCACGGCTTTTGGCTGCTCGGATGTGCTTGGGGTTTTTACTGGTGCTGGTGGGACCTGGAGAGCTGGGAAGACAAGGAGGGGGTTTTCTCACTCCTGGCCAAAACAGAGTGCAGTCCCAGTCCTTCCTCAGCCCAGAGAGCACGGTCTCTCCCAGTACTGAAATGGAGCAACACTGTGCCCTCCCTGGCCCCACGGTACTGCATGGTGTGCTCTGAGGACACTGGGGCAGTGAATTTCCCCCCTTGACTCTTAGCTGAGATTTTAGCAAAGGTTCTGGCCTTCTACACCCCCTCCCTGCAGTTACCTGCTGTAAATCTCCACTGACCCCTTAAAACACAGGCTGTGCTCTACCAACTGTTCCTCTTGCCCTCTAGGGAAACCCGAATGCCTGGTGCACCAGCACCTTGAAACCGAGGTCTGCGCTGCCTTCCCCAGGACTCCGCTAGCACTTGGTACTAAACACAGGTAGGCACCTACCTGAGCAGCGCTCAGGGTTGGGTTCTCACCTCGCCCGCAGCTACTGGGCCGTTGGAAAAGGTGGATGTTTCGCGTTGAGTTGAATTGAATCCTTTGAGCATTAAATCTGTTAACTATGGGAGATGCTCATGGTTTCTTCTCGTCAATGTGTGGAGCCCTTGCACACACACACACAGGGACAGACACACACACAGAGACACACAGGCACAGACAGGCAGACAGGAGGGCTTCCAAACGCAGTGCTCTGACTAAGTTCCTTGCAGGTCGGTGTCAGAACAGCTACCATTGCTTTGACCCCGAGTCAAAGTGCTAATGCAGCTGGTTGCACACACTGCATCCCACCACGGAGTCTAGTAAAGCGTTGGTAAGGTTTAGAACACCCGTGGAAATGCTAAATTAAACCCCCTGTGTCATCTCATCTGAACTGCAAGCTCCAGAGGGCCTAGAGGTCGCTCTGTTCTGCTGCTGCCGGGAGGGACTTTGCAATATTCATCTGCTGAAAGCAGAGGGCTGGTAGCAACGTGCAAGAAGCGACCCAAGCCCTCTGCCCTGCCTGAATGAGGAAGGCAATGAATTTTAAGGGTAAACATCTTCCTGCCCCTGTGTTTGGTGACCACTGTGACCCCAGCCATAGGAGAAGACACAACAAGGGAGCATCCCAAAGCGAACTCTCTGTAGAGCTCCTGTTCCTGATTTACCCCATCTGGTTCTCTGTCCCCAGGGATGGCGAGTGTCTGAGACTTCAGAAGACTTGAAAGGCAAACATGAGAAGCTTTGCTGAGAGCCATGAGAAGCACCATTTCTTTTCTTGGACCAAAAGAGGATGAAAAGGCAGAAACAGGCTGGTGGGGCCCGATGCAGAAACAGCCTGACCCGAGGAAGTGGCAGAACGCCTGCGATGGCTTTGCTGCGGCTCCTGTGATGGTACCAGACCCTGGTACGGTACCAACTGAGTGGGACTGGCCCCCCGACTTCAGTCAGGTCCTGAAATCCCAGTAACGTTAGCCCTGCCCGTAGGGGCTTTGCCAAGACAGGCTCCAAAGGAGCACCTGGCAGCATCGTCTTCAGGAGCACTCGGTGCCCTCCTGAGGGTGTCACTGCTCCTCAGACAAATGCTCCAGGGGAGAAAACAGCCTCTCAAAGCTCTGGGGAAATCAGAGCCAAGAATAAGCTCCCCACACCCCCACAGTTTTACGCTCTCCCACCCTCTAACATTGCAGTTTTCCTACAGTTTCACTGGGATTTAGGGCAATTTCAAAGCCTGTAGCAGGAGGGCTGGCTGGTTTGGGAAGAGCCAGGGCCGTGTTCCCTTCCTGTCTAGGGGAACATCCTCCGGACTTGAGACGAACCTCACAGTGAGGTGCAAGCTGCAGGTGAGTTCTTCCCTCGGGATCCCCGTGCTGCAGGGAGTCCGGAGAGCCTGACCTGCTGATTGCCAAAGGGAGGGCTGGATGTAGCTGCAAGAGAGACACCCAGGAAGAGCAGCTCCCAGGTTCTGTTACTCTGCCCCGAGAATGAGTTCGGTGTGTTTTCAGGAAGGCGCTGCTGGAGGGGCAGCCCCAGCCTCCTTACCCTGCCTGTTCTGCCTGTAGTCGCCTGGTTGCCATCCCAAGTAGCAATGAGCGCTGCCAGGGCCATCTTCGCCTGCCCCCTCACTGGTCTACTGGCATCCTGCTGGACCAGCTGGTGGCCTGTAGGCCAGGTGTCTGGGCTAGCCAGCTGTGGTGCATGGCCATGGGGACTCTGCATGCTCTGGGAGCTCCAACTGCTGGATTGGCCAGAGAGGCCCCTGCAGGGAAGGGCCGGCTGGCTTGAGGCAGTGCAGATAACCCCCGGACGCCGCGGCGTTGGAAGGGTTAACCCCACTAAACACAAGCTCCCGTGAAACGATGGACCTTGGCTACGTGCCCTGCTGCCCATGGAGTCCTGGGGGAAATGACCTAATTGCACCCTGGTCCTCCACCCCCTTAGCTTGGTCTCCACAAGGAGGAACACGAGGGCTCCGGCGAGAGGGAAACAGCCGGACCCTGGCCAGGGCAGTGTCGCCCAGAGCACCGGTGTGGCTTTAGCCCCTCGCTGGTGCAGCTGGGTGCTGGGGCCACCAAAGGCACTTGCCACTGTCAGGCTCACACTGCCGGTGAGCAGAGCCCTGTGCGCTCTGACTGAGGTTTCCAGCGCTGAGCACCTGGACAGCTGAATCTCCTGGTCAGATGTGAGATTCAGCCGGAGCAGGTCATTGCAGCTGGGCTGGGGCTGCTGCATTCCCGTGAGGGGGTGACAGCCCAGAGTGCAGCTTCCTGCTGTGGTTTTGCCCCGGAGCCCGAGCAGGGCAGCCGCCTGCCCTGCCCCTGCTGCAGCCTGGCACGTGTGTTCCAGGTTAGACTCTGGCACCTTCACCACGGCCAACAAGGCCGAGGTTTGCTGTGAGCAGCCCCCGTTCTGGATCTGATCTCGGTGTCCTGTTTTCTTTCAAAACAGACCCTTCCAGGCTGTTATTGTGCTTCTAGAAAGCAAATGGGCTGCACTTCCTCGGCCCCGCGGCCACTGGACTGAGCGGAACAGCAGGCAAAGGTAATCAGCCCGTGCAGTCGACAACAGGCGGAAGCTAAATCAACTTGCTGTTCATTAGCCCTCTGCTGAGGGAACACTAAGCACCCCAATCTCTTTTCCAGCTCAGGGTGAGAGGAAGCCCACCCGAGATACCATCAGAGGCGGGCAAGAGGCTGCTCTAATTAATGCTCCCTGCTAACTTGTCGGTGAGGATAGGATCACTTTCAGGGGAGCCCGGGACTTGAGCTTTGGAAGCCCCTGAACAGGGAGAAGGTTTATCAGACCCAGGACTGAAAGACTGGAGCAGGCTGTTGTGAAGGTCACGGTGCTCCTGAGTTGCGCAGAGATGCTGGGAAGGGTAGTGACAGAGGCCGAGTACTGCGGGTCAGACCCTCAGCTGGGGCAGGCAGGGTAATCCCGGTGAAGGTGCTGGAGTGTAGAATAGCTGAAAGCACAGCCTGGATGTCTCTGCCAGAGCTTTTCCCTTCCTTTCTGACTGGCTCTTCTTGACGGGGCCGTTCTGGAGCGTAACCAGCAGCTAAGGCTGATGCTAGAAGGGAGAAGATGAAGTCCCCAGGCTGGGCTGTAGGATTGCCTGGTGCAGACACACTCACTTGACTCCCACGCTGTGAAAAGCCACGGAACCAACCTAATTAACTAATTAGGGTTGGGGGTTCAGCTGAAGGAAAATCCCAGCAGGAGTACTGCCTGCCTGTCTATTGGAACAGCAACACCCTGCTGCCCTAAGGTAGGGCAGGGTCGGCTCCGTTCTGCATGGACCTGGGCAGTGCTTCGGATCCGTGAGCTGCGGGGGCTGTTTCTCCTCGGGGAGCTCTGAGGAGCCGGGCTGTTTCCTCGGACACTCTGTAGTGTGCTCCAGACTCACTTCCTCAGGCCAAGTGACTTCTGGGGTGCAGCGTGTTTGCCTTTGCACGAGGCTTTCCCCGAGGGTAGCCCTGTCTGTGAGGTTTAGCAGCAGGCTGTTTGCAAGAGCTGGCTGTTCTCATGAGCACCAGGAGTCCCAGCAGGGCAGCCGTGCGTCTGCACTGTTTGGGAGCACCCAAAATGCATCAGCTCTGTCGCCATCAGCCCTCTGTTCTTCCAGAGTGGAGATTTCCACGTGGAGTAGAAAGAAACAGTCTCCAGTTTAATAGTTAAAGCTTGGGAGGTTCCCGGATTGCCCAGAGGTGTCTGTCCTGCTGCTGGAATCCCTTGCTGCCTTGTCTGTGTGCAGAACCCAGCCACGACAGGCACCACAGTCACCTTTCAGCCCCAGGTGAGTGGCTGCCCTGTGAACCGTTCACACCTCGGTCTGGAGGAAGGGTCCCGGCAGCCCTACAGGCGCCCTGTGCCAGGGCACTGCGTCGGGACGCTGCCCGTCTCCCGCTGCTGGGGATGGATCGTGTGGCGGGGCTGCCACTGCAATGCCACACGAAGAATGGGGGGGGAAGGGGGTTTGGTGTGAACTTGTTCACTGAGGACTTGTAGCAGATAGAACAGAAAGGGAGGAGCCCTCAGGAGCCTGGTCTGTGTCTGGGTGCGGGTCGTGGTCCCGTCAAGCTGAGCGCTGGGCCTCTGTCACCCGAAGCATCGCCGGCTGTGCTAGCGCAGCCATAGGGCTCTGCGAGTGCCCGGGCTGCTGTGCTGTGCCACGCCTGTTTAGCTGTGCACTGACCCTTCTCCCTCCCCTCCGAGTCCCCACGGGCTCTTTCCTTATTCATAACATTTTTGTTTTTATTTCAGCTGAATGAGAAGATCCCTCTGGCTTCGGGGTAATGAGGAAGGAAATGGAGTGTCTGTTTTCCTAGCTACAGCAGTGGCAGCGTTCCCGAAGGGGTGAGAGTCACCGGGGACAGTGCAATGCCCAGTGCTCGCCCAGCTCTGAGCCTCCTGTGGTTATCTAGCTGAGGCCAAACCCCACAGCCCTCAGACTCCCCATCTCACTTCAGCCGGAGGGAAGGACCGTGTCCCTTCGTGCTCACAGTCGAGACCACGCTGCCTGCGCTGTGAGTGCCTGGCAGGATCCGGACGCTGTGGACCGTCGGGGCCACGGCTGGGCCAGCCCGAGACCCAGCAGGGCTGTGTGGATTCTGCAGGCGCTTTCTCCATCAGGCTGGTTTCCAGGTCAGGACTGTGTTCCCAAAGCCAGCAGGACGATGATGGGCAGAGAGCGGCCTCCTCAGGCCAGGGTACTTGCTCTGCTGGGTCAAAACGGCCCCTGCAGTGTCAGAGGTGAGAGCGTTCAGTCCAGGTTCTGTGTAACTGACAGGAACCACCTACAGAGCCCCCACCCTACAGAGCCCCCACCCTACAGAGCCCCTGCGCTGGCATCTTACGGGAAACAGTGGGCGTCTCGGGGGAAGTCGTGAGTGAATCTTCCTTGTTTCTGGAATACTGCGGGATCTCCCCAGACCGTTTCACAATGCTTCTGCAGAAATCCACCCTGCAGATTCCATCTGAGCCTGATTAAAGACAGCGGAGTCACCAGGCATCACCAGTCCCTTCTTGGTTTCCCCGAAAGCCCAGCGAGAGCAGGAGGTCCTAGAGTTCCCTACTCCAGCTCCCTGCTGCATTTGCACACAGAGTCCTGGAGAGAGACGGGAGGGGGAAGGAGGGCAGGTGGCAGCTTTCCCTCCTCTGGACGAAGTTCCCGAGACAAACCCCAGGTACAGGACCCCTGCAGAGCCAGCTGGGTCAGAGGCCGTTGGGGATCATAGTCAGTCGCACCCCTCTCCCCGTGACTGCACGCGCAGGCGGCGCTTCCAGCCCCTCGCTGGAGCCAGGGGTGCTGCAAGGGAGGGGAACCCCCAGGGGAGCAGGCGAATGGTTTCTGAAAAACATCTGTGTGGCAACCTGCAGCCACCCAGAAGTAGCTGTCAAAGCGCCAGTGGGCCGTGAGGTGGCAGGGGGGCAGCTCTCCAGTGGCTCTGCTGTTAGTCCTGCTGGCTCCCCATAACGTCTGTCACCCGGCAGGTCCTCTGCCTCGCTGGTGGATAAGGATCTGGGGCCCATCCATCACCGTCCAGCACCGCGGGCGCCGGTCTCCAGTCGCCACGCGTACTGATGTGTTGTGCGCTCGTTGCTAAACGAGAACGATCCAGAGCGGCTCCTTGCGTCATCAGCCCGGTTGCCCTGGAGATGAGTCACAACAGGCCTCTCTCTCAGGATGCTTTCCCGTTCCGGGAGCCCTTGGAGGGCTTTCCCTGCTACGCAGCAAAAAGCAGCCCTGAGCCTGGGGTCTGCTGCGTGCTCGCGGCGGTGGGCGTCCTCCTGGGGGGCTGCGAGGCTGAGGAGATCTGCGGCAGTTCAGGTGCCCAGCCGCACCGGAGCGTGGGAGCAGCTCTGTGTGGAACCCCAAACCCTCCCGTCCTCGCGATAGCAGAAACCAGGAGAGTGGGGTCGACTTCCCCCCCATTTGCTGTGTGCTGGAGCCTGCACAGCCGGGTCCTGGGGGGTCAGAGATCTCCCAAGGGGAACCAGAGGAGAATCTATTGGCATTCGAGACTTTCCATCACGACCCCACGGTGCCAGCTGCCGGTGCCAGCCGAGCCCAGATCAGTCTCGGTGCGTGAGCTCGATGCCAGCAAAGCGCTGCACAGATTGCTCTGCTGAGCGTCAGGCTGGCTGCAGGGGGATGAGCTTTGGCCCTGTGAACCCAGAGCAGTGAGGATGGAAAAAGAACCGGGAAGATGTGATCTTGCCCCAGCCGCGATTCCCCTCTGCAAGGTGCCATCGCTTCCCCCTTTCCCAGCAGAGCTCCTCCGTGGAGGAGACCACCATCTAATAGGGAGGGGCAAGCAGCGATCCCGAGCAGACAGGGAGACCCTGTCCTCTGGGGTCTCCGGTGGATACAGCTCCTCGCAGCGCAGGGTCTGGGCAGCTCTCTGCTCCTTTGCTGCCGCTCGTGAGCCCCAGTTTCCTCGCTCAGAGCAGGAGCATCTGTCCCAGAGAGCACTGGTTGGCACCGGGGAGGAACTGCTGCAAAGCAAAACCAGGAGTTGCATGATGCTAGCCCTGCTGTGGGTCAGGTAGCCACAGGCTCAGGCAGATGGTCACCGGTGGTTTTCCACAGCCGTTAGAAGCGGGGCACGTCCGAGCGCTCTCCCCACCCGGGGGTGTCCGGGCACTGCGTCGGTGATGGGGTCACTGATTCCGAGCAAACCCCGCAGGTCCGGAGCTCGGCTGAGCAGGAGGCTGGGGGGCGCTGGGTGCACAGAGCAGTCACAGCCTCTCAGCTAAATAAACCCGGGCGTTTGTGACACCGCGGGATGCTGGAGGGGGGGCTGCGGAGACCCACCCCGCATCTGACAGGGGGGGGAGGTCGCCGAGAGCCGCTCCTGTGCCCCCCGGGTCCTCCCCTCTCCTCACAGGTGGAAGGGCCAGGGTACTGGAGGAGGGCTCTGGACCAGAGCAGCGGGGAGCCCCCCGGGGACCCCGGGGGCTGACTCAAGCAGGAGGGGTGGGGGCGGTTTGGCAGGAGGGTGTCAGGAGCAGCCTTCGGGGACTGGGAAAAGACTGGGGGTTTTGAGAGCCCCAGCAGGCGGCTGCTGCTGCTCTTTTAACGTGGGAGGGAAGCGAAAGGGGAGGAGGAAGGAGGGAGGGAGCTGTTTGGGGTTTTGTTTCTGGTTTTGAGTCTCCAGCCTGACCGCCCGGTTTGCTGACATCAGGCTCCCCAGCTTTGCGTCAGGAGGGCTCCAGCCCGGGTGCCCCTTCAGTGCCCCACGAAACCTGCCTCAACGAAAGCAGGGGGGTCCTGTTGCTTTAACCAGAGCCTCCGCTTCTGCCGGCTGAAGCTGCTCTCCTCCCGACAGCTGATTTCACTCCCGGAGGAGAAAGACGATCGCAGCCGCGCTGCTCACAGCAGTTCTGACAGCCTGTGCTGCTGTGATCCTCCTCCCCATCCTGCTCCCCTCACACGGCCGGGTCGCCGTCTCAAACCCCATCCTCTGTGACTCGGTCGGTGGTGCCTTGAGCACTGCAGCTGTAAGGGAGCCAGAGGGGTCTTCCTCCCCCTGCGCTTTGGGTCAGCCCGTGCTGCTCCAGAAAGGAGGGCACAGCCATCCAACCCCCAACGCCAGATCCTGCTTTCTGGGACGGCTCCCTCCCCTGTGATCGCGCACGGGTTTTCTCCTTGCGGGTAACCCCAGTGTCCCAGCAGAAGGTCCTGGGGATGGCTGCAGCCGTGAGGGACACGGGGGGCCCCGACAGGCTCTGCAGAGGACATGCCTTGTGCTCCTGCGGGCCAGGGCTGATTCACAGGGCAGCCGTGCTGCCCTGGACAGCAGCGGTGCCCTGACCCCTGGAAGGTGTGTGGCAGCCAGAGCACCCACTGGTAGGACGCACTGAGCTCCGGGAGGCTGCAGTGCCTGGCAAGCCTTGCCCTCGGTGTTGCTGACCTCCCGGGTGCCTTTTGCATGGTGGGGACAGCAGGGCAGCAGAGTCAATAGGGGGGCCGAAAGGCAACGGAGAAAGGGGGCATTGAGCCGGGGTCTGTTGGTGTGGGGTTACGCTCGCTGCGGTCATTCAGCGACTCCACATACTCTCGTGTTTGTTTATCTGAGAGGGTGCCCTTGCAAGGCTCTGGCAGATAAAAACACCCGAGCCTTTCCAGATGTGTGAAGAAGGCAGCTCCTTTGAGAGGGTTTTACACCCTGTGTGGCTACCAGAGATTTTAAGTCGCCAATCATCATCACCATCAGGACTCTCAGGATTTCCCCCTAACCCACAAAACCTTGCTGGGGAGCCCAGCGCACGCAGCGAGTCACTGCAGGCCACTGCTGAGGAGGACAGCCTGTGCTGCTGTGATCCTCCAGGGCTGTGAGGGCTGCACACAAACCCTCCTTCCCCTCTTCATCCCCTCCTCCCAGAAAAGGACACAACCGCTTCAAGCTGCAGCCGTGAGGTTGTATAGGTGTTACCCACACCATCCCCAGACCTGGCGGAACGGCTCTGTTTCTAGAAACAGAGACCCTCCAGGTGAGGGCTTTCAGCCTCCCTAGCGCTCAGCGCCTGGAAGAACAGTCTGCGCAGCAGCACCGCGATCGAGAAGAGAAACCTCCCGCCAGACCCTCCAAGAGTGGCTTGGGTACATCTGTGAGATGAAGCAGAACATCCCCAAACCACGGGCTCAGCAGAGAACGAAAGCGCTAGGAACCTTCCCCAGGAGGGAAGAGGCAAAGCCTGGCGATGCTTTCCACACCTTCCTGACCAGCACAGAGCAGCCGCAGGGAAGGGCTCCTGTGCTGCCGTTTACTCGGTCTGATTTTGCTGGCTCTGCCCTGGTTTGAGTGGGAAATGTTCCCGCGGGGCTCTCCCTGAAGGCTCTGCTCTCTGCCTCCGTCAGTGCTCACTGTGCCGAGGTTAAGCCTGAGGCTTAGCCTGGTTTTCTACGGAAACCACAGTGAAAACATGGAGAGAAGCGCCCTGCTTGAGCTCGGGTGGCTCCACAGCGGAGGGGATGAACCTGGCGAGGACACGGGGGAGGGAGACTTCCAGAGCCCTCAGCTGCGATTCCCTGGGTAGCCGCCGTTTGCATCGCTGCCCTGGAGCCCGGCAGCTAAAGCTGCCCGAGCTGGCTTTGCTTTTCCAAGAGGGTGGTCTGAGCAGGAACCGCTGCAGCCCAGGAGAAACGCAGGTGGCCGGGGCTGAGCTGGGGCTGCAGCCCCGCGAGTGCCAGCCGGGCGCGGACCTGCTGGGAGCCTCAGGAGCGACTGCTGCCCCAGCACAGCTTCACTCCCTGTCCGCAGCGCCCGCTGCAGCAGTAAATCCTCCCGGGGCTCCCTCGCTCCGCTCGGCCGTTGGTTTTCACCCGGTTTTGCAGCGCTGAGGTCCCGCCGGGGCTGCGGTCACCGCGAGTCTTGGCCCACGTCGCACCGGGGCACTGCCCAAGCCCGGTCAGTGCGAGCACGCTCTGCGGACAAACGGCCTCCGCTCTGCTCGAGCCTCCGCAATCCCACCCCGCCGGTACGGAAACGCAGGGCTCTGCCAGCAGCAAAGCCGAGGTAGCGGTGGCTCTGAGACCAGAACGCCAGCACAGCTGTAGGCTGGGCTGACCCAGGGGACACCCTCCGTCAGGAGGATGAAACCAGAGCCTTCGCAGCCTCCGTTCTCACCCTCCCTCTGTGAGACAGAGCAAAGCAGGACGAAATAGAAACGCCTTGCGGTGCCCGCAGGACTGAGGTGCCACGGGGCACCTCTGCTCGGGTGGCAGCCCTGCTCCACCCCATTCCCACTCACTGCCAGAGTGAAAGCGGGGCTACTGAGCGTTGAGAGAGGCGCCTTCCACACAGAGCAGAAGGCAGCTCCCAGTAGCTCTCTGCGTGGCAGCTCTGGTCTCAGCTCCGCGTCGGGCTTTACGAGAGAGGGATCCTGACAGGCCAGGCCTTGCACCTCTGCACCCCCACTTCACCTCCGTTTGCTCAGCCCATTGCAGCAGCCCCTGCTACGGCAGCACCAGGCCAAACGCAAGAAGCCCTTTCGTGGCCACTGCTCATGGGCAACTCTTTCTGAGAGAGGAGCTGAACTGGGGCCTCACGACCCTCGCATTCACTTCTCCTCCCTGTCAGCAACCGGAGGGACAGGACTGCGCCCCGGGGAGCTGCACCCTCACACCCGCTGGGACGAGGCACTGAATGAGGGGAGACAAACCTGCCAGCCCAGCCC
Organism: Upupa epops; assembly: GCA_013397515.1. Classification (NCBI taxonomy): domain Eukaryota; kingdom Metazoa; phylum Chordata; class Aves; order Bucerotiformes; family Upupidae; genus Upupa; species Upupa epops. The sequence goes on from VZRI01000644.1 coordinate 144,327, forward strand.
AGACCTGAAACGTCCGTGAGGTCTGTGCCAGGGGCACCACCTGTGGAGAGACGTCTGGTGCCTGTGAGACTGCTCCTGTACTGAAGGGAGAGGGGCTCTGGGCCACTTAGATCCACAAAGGCTCAACCGGCAGCCCAGATGGTCCCTGCGCTTCCCCCCAGCAGGCACCTCTATCCCTTAGGGACCTGTCTGATGCCCCATTGCCACAGTGGCTCCAAAGATGGGGACTGTCTGCTCCCACCCCTGTTCTGGTCGAGGTGGGGTGTCAGAAGGGCTCAGGGCATCTCTGTTCAGGAGGTTTTGGTTTTCTCTGGCTTTCTAGCACAGGAAAGGGAGACTCAAAGGGAGCGAGCTGAACGGGGAAGCAGGAGAGCACTCCTTCACGGGGGGCATCTGGGGGACACGGAATGGAGAGAGCGAAGGCTGGGAACGGTTCAGAACAGGACCAGTCCTGGCAGCGGACTCTGAGTTAGAGCCGAGGATGCAGATGTTGAAAGGCAGTGCCAGAAGTACTCGGGAAGGACAGAAGCCCCGTGGCCCAGGGGTTTATCGGGGCTCCTGTCAGTGCTAGCAGATCTCGGGAGGCTGCAGCTGCTCCTAGGGGTTGCCGGGGGCTCTGTCAGTTATCACTGGTGCTGACTTTTGGCGGAGAGAGCCTCGCACTGTCCAGGCTTCTGGGCATCCAGAGAGCCCCTGTTATCTTTAACTCCACCTCCCCACAGCCTTTCCTGGAAGCGCTTTCGGTAGCCAGAATTCTCCTCCCAGACAAAGCGGGCTTCAGGGAAGCCGCTCAGCTTCTTGCTGTTTCGGGCCACTTGGTTTCACTTCTCCCTTCTGCCAAGGCTGGAAAAACCCTCTCAGCCCTCTGCCCCACTCTGCCCCACTTCCAAGGGCACTGCTCTCAGCCCGGCTGCCTTGCTCGGTACCAGTGGAGCACATTCGCTGCCGAGAGGATCAAACCAGGTGCTGAGAGCTGGAGCCCTGAGCCGCAGCTCCGGTGGCTGACAGCCGCTGGGATGTTTGTGCTTTGACCAACTGAAGACCCGGCTCAGACTCTGGGACAGAAGGGAACTTGGGTTCTACCAAAGCAGGAGCTGGTGTGGACATGGCCACCCCACAGAGCAGAGCCGCTCTTCTCCCTCCCGACCCTCCGTGCTACCAGAAAGCACCTCCACAGTGCCCGGCACACGCAGCCCACACTGTCCAAGGAGGGACGGCCACCGCCACGCGGTGTGCTGTGACCACGGGGGCCCGGCCACACCGAGCAGCTGGAGCCACCTTCCCCTGAGCCGAGCGTGACCAAGCAAACCCTTGCACAATCCCACCTCGGCCGTGCGTCCAGCAGCGTCAGTCGCTCGGTGCAGTCACGGCAGGCTGTTCCGCAGCCGGCGCCAAGCTCCACAGCCAGCTGCTCCCAGAGGGCAGGGATATGAATGTCAGACAGCATCGGTTTTGACAGCCCAGCCTGGCAACACCCTCTGACCTCATGGGGAGCTCTGCACATGCTTCCAGGGTAGAGCAGGCTTCTTCAGCTGTTCAGTGCCTCCTTCCAGAAAGAAGATGCCTTCCCCTTCCCTCCCTCCGCTTTTCCCTTGGTGTCTCCCGTCTCCTGTTCTCTCCTTCTTCTCAACCATCTCCTCCTCCTCTGGCACTTCATGTCCCTCAACACCTCCCGCTGTGGGACAAAGACCTCCTGCACACCTCCAGCCTCGGGGTCAGGGCTGTCATGACTAGCCCTGCAGACCGGGTGCTACTTACAGCACCCGCCGTCTAGCCCCGTCGCTTCAGATGGCACTGCAGCTCTCCACGTGCTGACTCAGCAGGGTAAAGGAACCCGGCCTGTGGGGCCAGGGAACGGGGACCTCTTTGAGGAGGGTCCCCAGGACGGGAGAGCGCGACCCAACACCTTGCCCAGGGTCAGGGCAGGATGCCCCCCCAGCAGACCTCTCTTTCCAGTAGTCAGGATGAGGATGCCCTTGCGTGTGAATTGCTAGCCCGTGGCCGTGGATGCCCAGCCATCGTTTGGTTTCTGAGGCAGCACCGTGGATTTTGGAGCCGGCCCAAAGCAGGGAACCCAGCTGGGGGTTTGCAGCTGCCTTGGGTGCTTTCCCCGAGCTTTGGTAGGGCTGTGCCTGCCCTGAGGGGTCAACTCGGAGCGCTGAGGGACGCAGTCGGTTAAACCAGTCTCTGAAACAGGGCCTCTGCCAGGCTGTTGTGGGCAGGCGCTTGCAGGTCGGGTGCTGCTGCCAGCACGGGGATCAGGAGACGGCCGTTTCATGCCTTCAGCCCCCGTGTGACAGCCAGATGTTGACTCACAGGTGTCTGGTCCAACGGAAAGCCTGAGAACGGGGCAGGACTGGTGTCAGAACACTGGGTACCACAAGGACTGACACCCTCTCCTCACTCATTGCTTTCCACACCTTCCTGACTTGGGACCAGGCTGCCCAGGGGGCAGGCTGTGCACCCACGGCACGCGCCGTCGTCATCTCAGCGTCCCTAATTGCTTCCATGCGCCCAGCCCCATCGTCTCTTCCCCCGCGTGAGCAGCAGCGCTGGTATTTCTGAGCAGCAGGCTCATTTCCGGAGAGGAAACGCGTTTGGTACCGGACCCTCTGCTCTGGGTTGGGGGCTCGCTCCTGTTCTCTTTGCTTCTCTTGGCATTTGCTCTTCAGATGTGCAGCAGCCTCACTTGTGGTGAGGGTCCCGGAGCACTGGACCAGGCTGCCCAGGGGGGCTGTGGAGTCTCCTTCTCTGCAGCCGTTCCAGCCCCGCCTGGCTGTGTTCCTGTGCCACTGGGTCTGGGGGATCCTGCTGTGGCAGGGGGACTGCACTGGATGATCTTTCCAGGTCCCTTCTGATCCCTAGGGGTTCTATGGTTCTATGATTCTATGACTCCGCTCTGTGCCACAGCCTGTCTAGTCATCCCTTCAAGGGTGTGGGCTGCCTTCATCCCCATGACTGCTTCCTCCCCTCTGCCCAGAGGAAATACCATCCATCATCCCCACTTTCGATGCCTCCTGCTGCAGACAGTGACCCGCGGGTTCCTTTGCAAAGGCCTGACGAGCTCGTGACCTGTGTGAACCCAGGCAGCCCGAAGCAGAGGGCCGTCCTGTCCACCCGCCCGGGCGCTGCCTCCCGCACGCCTGCGCTGGCAGCCCGCTTACTCCCAGCCTCACCCTTCGCCTCTCGCTTCTGGCGCCCTCCTGCCAGGCGGGGAATCTCTTCGCCGAGCGCCGTCGGTCCCCATTGAGCAGGGGAGACAACGGCGACATTGAGCGGCGGTGCCGCTTCTGGGAAAAGGCCAACTCCCCCCGCAGGTTGAGCAGCCTCGGCGGCCAAGACAAAAGCGCGCTGAGTGTCCGGTGGCACCCGCGCCCGCCCGGAGCAGCCCGCGTCCCACGGCCCTTTGTTCCTGGGAATTTCCCATGTAGCGGAGCCGGGGCAGGGAAGAGCTGCCCCGAGTTTTGTATACAGGGGGGCCGCGGAGCCGGCTGCCGAGACAGAGGCGCCGGAGGAACAAGTGACCCTTGTAACAGGATATGTGCGAGCCCCAAAGGCAGCGCATCTACTTAGCCCCGACAGGGGCTCCCGCATACATTATCAGAGCCATGGGCGCGGGAAGGGGTGGCACCGCCGACACCAGCTACCCCGCACAACAGGGGTGAGCGCAGGGTGACGGCACCCCAGCTACGCTCCAGCATCCTAATGACGGCGCAGCAAAGCCAGCCCTGGGCCGCCAGTCTGATGGACTCTGGAGGCAAACGCCGCCCGGGTCGGATGTTCAGCTGCTGCAGCCTGTGCGTTGGACCTGCTGAACTCTCTGCTGCAGCAGGGCAGGGGAGACACCGACACAGAGGAGTTCTGAGCACCGGGAGCTCCCTGAAGCCACTCTGTTCTGTCGCAGCTGAGGGACGGTTCCGCATCTCTTTGGTTTCCCCTACAGGGCAGAGTAAAACCAGCCCGCAGCCCCGTTCTCCCCCCCGACAGGGTCAGTCTGGTCTCTGTGCTCTCTGCACCGGGCACTGTGCTCCCTGTGCCGGACACTGCAGACAGACAGAAGAGGAAACGCCTCTGTTAACAGACAGCGAGCGTCGGAGATGCTCTGAGGCCAGGTCTCGGAGCTGCGCTGGCAGTGATGGCCCCTTCAGAGCACCTCTGGCCTCACCCCTCTGTTCGAGTGCCCTCCAGGTGCCCCAGAAATGGGCGTGCGTGGTGCCTGCTGCTGAAACCCCCCCAGACCAAGCCACCCTCTCCAGATTCACCCGCTCCGTGCGTTTTTCTACCCAGGGCTCTGAACAAAGAGCAGACCAAGGCTCGGCTGCTCGGCTACCGAAGCGCACGGCCCGATCGCCTGGCGCTGCCAGGGGACGGTGACAGCGGGGAGGCTCCGCTGCTGCTGTTTGCTTTGTACCCTCGTGCAAAGAACCTCTGGTCAGCACGGAGCCCTTCCCGGGGACGTTTCTGCCCCCGGCCATTCCCAAGTGGGCTCCATTTGCCCCAGGGTGGGGAGAAGCGGTGCTTGCAAGGCGTCTGCAGCTTCCTCTCTCGCTTCGGTGACGTCAGGCCCCTGTCACCCGCGTGTAGACTCTGATTCACGCGAGCTCCTGTGAGTCTCCTGGTCCCACGTGAATCAGGAGCAGGGATGAAGCAGCCGGTGGACGCGTGCCCCGCGACGTTCCGTTTCTGGGAAGCGCAGAGCGTCTCCCGCCCGTGGGGCTGTGACCGGTAGCAACGCGACTGGAGCTGCCGATGCGGTCATCCCCACACAGAGGCTCAAAGTGCTTTGTCACGAGCAGCCCCGGTTCCGTGACTCCAGGCGCAGGGCAGACTGCGCTGTTTCTGTTTAAAGAGTGGAGGGAGGCGCAGGCAGCGCTGCTGCTCGAAGCAGAGCAAACCAAGGCGCAGCGGCCGGGGAGCAGGACGTCGCCTTCCCGGCTCCCTCTGTGGAGGAGTGAACGCTTCCAGATTCATTCCCTGCTGGAACGCTCAGAGCTGGGGAGATGGGGAGATGGGGAGAAGGGGGCAGGGAAGGGAAAGGGAGGGAAAACCGAGGAGGAAGGGAGGAATGAAAACGCAAGTGCCCCTCTTCCCCTCCAATGAGGTTTTCCTTCCCTCTCTGTCCCAGCAAACGGCAGCAGCCAAGAGGGGTGGGACTCTTCCTCGAGACCCTCAGGGTCAGAAGGCACCGGTTCTGCTCGCTCTGGTCCCCTTCAGTTAGACGTTTTTCTGGGCCGAAGAGAAGGGGTTGCACAGGAGCAGTGCAGGGGAAGGGCGAGGGGCTGGGCAGGACTCGGCAGAGTTCATTTGAAAGGGAACGTGGCCCTCCGCAAGCGGCGGGGAGGCTCGGGAGTGTAAGGTGAGGCTGGTAGTGGTTTACAAGCTCCAGGCCTCCGTCTGGAAGAACAAGCCCCACTGAACTCAGCAGTACCGAGTGAATGAGCCCCGGCCGCCCTAGCCAGGGTGCGGCACACAGCCCCCAGCCTGTACCGTCTGTTGCCAGCTTGGCACCACCCAAGGATGCCAGCTTGGACTGAGACTCAACAACAGCATCTTAGGTGAGCACCAGAGGCACTCGGGTGTGCATCCTGCACACGTGGGCCTCCCCCTTCTACCACTGCCACCAGAGCTCGATGCCAGCTGCCTCCTGTCCACCCACCCCTGTTACTCGGGTCACTGCATCTCCAGCTGCACTGCAGAGGCAAAGTGCTCTGGACCCTCTGGTTGGATGGAGACGTAACGACGACAGCACAGAGCACCTGAAGTTTAGAGCCTGAGCTGCTTCTGGCCAGAAAGACAAGCGGAGAGTCCCCAGAGCCACCCCGTGAAAGCTGATGTGGGGCAGGGTCTGTGGGTATTCTCCCAGTTTCCTACTCTAACTCATCCACTCCCCTTGGCATCTCCCACCGCTCCCATTTGCCACTCAACTGCCTCAGTGCTCCCCACACCGCTCACCCCTCCCGCTTCCCTCCCCGCCTTCGCTCGTGTGGGGACTGGAGACAGGGCAGTGACAGGGGGACGAGCTCCCACAGACGTCGGTGGGCAGTGACACGGTGCTGAGTCAGACTTCCCGGTCTCAATCACCCACCGGGTGGGACAACAGCTACTGCTAACCAACTCTGCATCAGCCGTTAGGGTCGGGGGTGAGGAGATGTCTCGGCCTCTTCCTTAACTCTCTCCAAGGAGAGTTCCAAGCTCACTGTTTTTATTCCATCTTTGGTGTCTAACTCTGGTGACCTGTGGGAAGCAGAGTCTGACAGTGACCTGTGGGAAGCAGAGAGTCTGACAGTGACCTGTGGGAAGCAGAGAGTCTGACAGTGACCTGTGGGAAGCAGAGAGTCTGACTGTGACCTGTGGGAAGCAGAGAGTCTGACTGTGACCTGTGGGAAGCAGAGAGTCTGACTGTGACCTGTGGGAAGCAGAGACTGACTGTGACCTGTGGGAAGCAGAGTCTGACTGTGACCTGTGGGAAGCAGAGAGTCTGACTGTGACCTGTGGGAAGCAGAGAGTCTGACAGTGACCTGTGGGAAGCAGAGAGTCTGACTGTGACCTGTGGGAAGCAGAGAGTCTGACTGTGACCCAGCTCCAGCGCTGCTTCCAGCCTCGGCGCCTGCCGCCCCTCTGGCACTGATGCAGAGCAGGTCTGTAGACGAACACACATCAGCTCCAGCCTCTTGCCAGCTCTGTCACCCTGGAGCTGTTTGCTAGCAAACGTGACACCCCCTGGGGCACCGGGACCAGTAACTCCCTGCTGCTCTTCCATTCTGTCCCCTGACTGCACCCAGCGGCAAAGGGAGGGGGTGTGGGGCAGGCGGGCAGTACCTCATCCTAAGTGTGCGGAGCCTGCCGAGCCCTCCTCTGCTGCAGACGAGGGGGTGTTGGTGTTCGCTGTCATGGAGCCCAAACAAAGGCCTCCATTGAGCCGGATGCCAGACTGTCCCAGCGATGCAGCACTGCCCAGCTCTGCCTCAGCCACTGCCTGAGCATACGGAGACAGTTAACGTCCCCAGGACGGGAGAGGCAGCAACTGGGACCAGGGCTGCCAGGAGAGTCACTCGGCTGCAAACCCAGGGGACGGGAGAACTCCCTGTAGGGCATCCACAGGGACACCTTCACGTCCTAGAGCTGCCGTGGCTCATGTGGGCTACCTGCCTGCTCCTCAGGCAGGTGGGGGGGAGAACACCCAGCACCTTGTGCTTCATCAGTGATAGTGAAGGTCCCAGCAGGACTTGGAAACGGGGAGCATCCCCATGGACTCTATGGGTGGTCTCCCGAGGCTCCCAGAGTCAGATGAACCTACTCAGGACAGACGGCTGTAACGATGATCCCTGTCAGTCACACAGGCACTAGCGCAGTGACAGAGACCCTCGCTGCAGACACTCACTGCCCAGATGAATTCCCCCTCTTTTCTCTCCTCAGGAAACAAGGGCTTCTGGGCAGGAACCGGCCGGTGCCTGCTGCACCCAGTGCCCCACAGCTGAATCTGCAGCCAACGCTCTCCACAAGATGGGTGAGCTCCCCGGGGTGTTCTCACGGACACTGACCGGTGCCTCAGTGCCCCTCGCTCTGCAACGTGATCACTGCGCACCCAGGTCACCTCACCGGGCAGATCTATCACCAGAAACCCACTGCTGTTCCTGCTCTGGGGACAGGGGAGATGGACTGTGAGCGAGAGACACATCTCGGTCTGGCTGCTCTGAAGCCAAGCTTCTCCCCCTCACGCTGTCCCCAGCCTCCCCCACGGACCAGCTGGAGAACCCGACAGTCCCCGAAGGGTGAAGAGCTTCTGCTGATGGGGACCCAAGCGAACGACACCCGTGGGCAGCAGCGAGTGCCAGACGCTGTCCCACCCTCCGGCAGCATCCTGGGAACACCCCGACATCCCGAGGAGAGGCCAGAGGAAGTGGAATCACAGCCCATTCGCCCGCTGTCTGCCTGGAAGTGGCTGGCAGAGGCCGCCAGCGGCGCAGTGGGAAGCACTTCTGACTATGAGAAGCCCCCGAGATGACCTCAGAGGGCCCCAGCTGTGCCAGCCACCCTCCTGCACCCAAACGTCTTGTGCAGCTCTCTGAATCCCCCTCTGGATTTGTCCTCCATGGAGCAAACACCAGGCAAAGCCATGAGCTGTGGGGGATGCTGACGGGGAGGGAGCAGCAGCAGGCAGGCTGCAGAGATGCCCTCCACGACGCCCAGTCTGGATGAAGAGGGGGTTCAGCCCTGCCCCCCAGAGATCTCCTGTGGGTTAGGGCCGGTTTTGTTCAGAAAAAACTGACTGTGGAAATGAACTGCCTTCCTGTAGTGGGGGAGAGGAGAAGCACAAACAGCTGTGCAGGCCAGAAGGCTGCCACATCTTCTTCGAATTAAGCTCTACCGAGCCGCCCTGGCTGCGTCCTGTGAGTCAGCTGCAGCAGAAGGCTGTCACCCTCCTCCTCAATTTGCAGGGGTTAACGGGTTCCGAGCAGTCAGAAAAGGCCCCGGACCTTCAAACCCAGCTCACACCCACCTGTCGGGAGCCCTGAAAACAGCCCTGCCTCCAGGCTGGCAGCGGGGTTCAGCATCGCCCCAGCTCGAATGGCGACAGAGCCCTGGGCCTCAAACAAAGCCGCCCCGCGTCTTCCTCTCCCTTGCTCACGTCCAGGTGCCACTGCAGCAGGGCAGGCACAGAAACCCCCTCATCAGCTGCCGAAGGAGCCGGGCGGTGAAGGGCACTGCTCACCCCAGTCACAAAGAAAACACAGAGAGGGCAACCACCCAGCCCCGTGCAGCCGGGCGCCCTGAGAGCGCTCTCCGCTCTCGTTCATCAGGGCTGCTCTCACGGGGCAGTAGCAGCCAGGCCAAGAGGTGCTCTGCCCTCAGGATGGTGTTCCCTTGGCACACTCACCAACCTTGAAACGGACCCTCCCGGGACGAGCCTGTCCCCAGAGGCCAGGGGCACCAGCCCGGCCCGAAGCACGGACCAACGCCTTCTCCCACCGGCGGGAAGGGAGGTCCCTCTTGGTAGCCGCCGCGCGCAGAGATCTTGGCTCTTGCAGTGCTGAGGGGCTGGATGGGCGACGCAGAGACCCACCAAGGGGTCGCCAGTGAACAGACCCCGAGCAGGAGGAGCACCGAGAGGGGACGGGGAGGACAGAACCTCCGCGGGGACCAGGAGAGGGAAAAGGTTCCTCACCCTGAGTCAGTTTGAACTGGGTCGCTCCACAGATCACTGCTCGGCGCTTGTGACAGCCCCCGTGTCTGAAGGGACAGGAGAGGGCACAGTCCCCAAGGGACTCACTTCAAAGCGGAGCACAAAGAGCGAGTTAACAAGGAGAGGAGCAGCCACCTTCAGCTCTGCTCCCCGGGACAGGGAAATAGGAACGGCTGGGCTGAGTCACTCATCCCCGGGGCCAGGACCAAGGGAGCAGCATCCTGAAGTCAGCTCCTGCACCGGGTGGTGCGAACTCAGACAACAGCTCCAGGTGGAGACCCTGTTCTTCAGTGCTTTTAACAAGCACAGCCACCACCTCCCTCCAGGCTTTAGTCCCCTCTGCACCCCGGCCACAGTGTGAACACCCGGGTGGAACAGCCTCGGCCTCGCCTGGCCTGGCCTCCCGTGGGTTTGACCACTGCAGAACCACGGGCTGGTGGGGTTGGAAAGGACCCCCAGAGATCATCTAGTCCACCCCCACCCCCCCCAAAGCAGGATCCCCTAGACGAGGTCACACAGGAACACACACAGACGAGACTCCACGACCTCTCTGGGCACCCTGGGCCAGGGCTCCATCACCACCACAGTACAGTTCTTCCTGGTGTGGCTTCTCCTGTGCCCCAGCCTGTACCCACTGCTCCTCACCCTAGCAGAGGGCAGCACTGTACTGGGGCTGTCTGTAGGGCTGCAGGCAGGGACAGGTCTGTACCCCCCGCAGACAGAACACGGCTGAAAGCTCAGCTCTCATCAGGATCACGGCTGGGGAATCCACGGGGAAGGGCTGCAGTACGGGCTCAGCACCAGAGCTCTGCACTGGAGAGCATAAGGAAGTAATGTTCTCTCTCCCATTACTGTTCCTGCTCGCAGCACGTGGTGCATGAGGCACGTCTGCCCCGCCAACCCTCACCCATCCTTACAGAGGAGGACCGCGGTGCTGCATTTCTGGCCTTGCTCCTTAGCTTCTGTGGTCAGCCACAGGAGCTCACCTCCTGGTTTTTCAGCTTCACCACCTCCTCCTGTGCCCACCCCGCCCTAGGACCGAGTGCTCTGTCCGTAAGCTCAGCGAGAGCCGACCCAGGGGGTGGCGGTGCCCAAGGCGAGATGCAGCTTACAGTGTTTGCTCATACAGCTTCTAGGAAGAGGCAGCCAACTGGCACCAGCGGGTGTCACAGGGCGCTCTGCTCAATCGCCACCGAGCTGGCGGGTGATCTGAACTGGCTTCCCCTCAGCCTCCTCCTCGGGGCTCATCGACCTGCGAGGCCAGCAGGGAGAAACGTGAGGGCGACTGCACGCTCTGCCACCAGGACTGCCAGCACCGGTAATGAAAAGCCAGGCAGTTTCGCTGGCTTCACGGGTGCAAAGGGCAGTCGTTCGTGGCTCTGAGGTCGCCGTGGCCCAGACACTGACGGCTTCATGTCCCACCCTCCGCGCACAGCAGCGTCCCAGCCCCGCGTGTAAGACACATGAGCGACTCTGCCCCGACTCCACGCTCACCGGTGGCCATCGCCGCCTCTTTATTGAGACCTCAGATCACACAGGGTTAGTGAACTGAGCGCGTGGTCTGTGTCACGAACAAACTCATCACCCGGTCAGCTCTGCTCTGCCCGCAGCCCTCCCAGCTCCTGGGAAACACTGCAGAGCCTCCCCTGGCCTCACAAGCAGCACCGAGCGGCTTCTGCCCTCCACGCCTCAGGACGGCGAGGGCTGTGGCCCACGTACCAGGCGGGGAGCGCCGAGTCCGCACAGAGAGCCTTGGGCGAGCGACGACACCTCTGGACCGCGGGGCTGTGTCTGCCCCGCGGCACCACCCGCCCTCACCGCGTCCAGCCAGCTGTGGTCTTGTCTTCGGGGCTGCGGCAGCGACACCAGGACTGCGGAACCGACAGCACAGCAACAGCTCCGGCTGGGGGCTGCTCCCCACCGCCCTGGAAACAGAGAGCCACAACAAGGGAGGTGATGTTAGAGTGACGTCGATCTCTGCACGCGTGAGCGCATCCGAAGGGGGACGCGCGTGACAGGGAACCGGGGCGCGTGCCATGGGGGAGCACAAACCCAGGCCCAGCCTCAGTCCTGCGGCACCACTGGCTTTTATTTCAAAGGAAAGGCATCACTGCAACACCGAGAGTCTCTTTCATCCTCAGCACCTCACACTCCCCTCTTCCAGCCGCCTGTGGGGGTGCTGGGTGAGATGCCCCGCACCAGGCCAGCTCCCCTTCATTCAGCACCGCCCCCAGCCCTCTGGCCAGACTCTGCCCGTCAACCGCAGATGGTTCCTCTGCACAGACAAGGTGAACAAAAGCAAGGGGACGGATCAGGCTCCCGAGGAAGGGCTCTGTAGCTCTCCAGGATCTGGACCTCTCCCCGGTCTGTGCGGCGCTTTGGAAGCTGCTCTCCTGGCCCAGCACGAGGCCCCCCGCTCGTGTGCCTCTGTCCCCCCGCACCCAACACCTTATCCGACACAAGGGAGGGATTTGCTAAGGAGACGGGAAGTTCTTGGAGAACCCGAGATGGACGGAGAGCAGGAGCGAAGGTCTTCACCCCGCAGGTGGAGGAGGTTCCCCGATTCCCGGGACGGGGGGTTCTTTTTCGGTTTCAGTTTGAAACAAGAGAGCCAGAGGTGAGAGAAGAACGTTCTCTCCCAAACCCACGGGCAGCAAATTCCGGGAAGAGCGCACAGGACACTCAGCCACAGGGTACGCGCGGCTCCCCCGAGGGTTCGGGCTGTGAGGCTCCGCACGAGCAGCAGCGGCAGCTCGGCTGGCTTGGAAGGGCTTCCACTGGGTCACGGAAGGACAGGCGGCCCGATTGCACAAGCGGCCGCTTCGCAGGACTCTGCTGCCTTGCTGTGGCTTCCGGGCAGCACTGAGCAGCTCCGACCCGCACGCAGGGAGGAAGGCTCCCGCAGACCTCAGCGCTGTCTCCCAGGGAGGGCAGGGAAAACCCCCGCCCTGACAGAGCGCCTTCTCACGCCCGGCTGCTGGCGACTGCGGCCTGAGGCAGCGCCGCGCGAGTCCGGCGTGGACAACGCTGCTTCCACCGTCAGGTGCCTCTGCCAGCGACTGCCAGGAGCAGCCTGCGGGACACAGACCCGGAGCCTGGGTGCACAGCAAGCACTGCACTGCTCTCCCCGCCACTGCTCCTGAGATCTGTCAACCCAGCCGCTGCAAAGTCCAGCCCTGTTCTCACCCTCGTGAGCTAACACGGGCTGTTCAGGCGAGAGGTGGCCAGGGCTGCAGACCCACGCAGAGCTCCTCCGGCTCTTGAGACGGCTCTTTGATTGCACATGCCAGGGATAAGCAGTGCTCGTCCTCTACTCTCTGCCATGTTCTCGAACACGATGGTCCAAGACACGACGGCCACCTAGGGTTTCAGTATTTGGACAGCCCAGTCAGCACCACAGTCTTCCACAGCATCATCTCGTCAGTACAAGGGAACCCACTGCACGCCTCTGAGCCTCGGCTGCTCTCCACAGCTTCTCCACAGAGGGAGGTGCTGATCCTTTCTCCCCAGTGCCAGGGACAGGACGCCCGGGAACGGTTCAAACTGTGCCCGGGGAGCTCTGTATGGGACACTGGGAAGCGTTTCTTGACCCAGAGGGTGATTACATGCTCCGACTGGCTGCCCAGAGGGGTTGTCAGTGCCCAAGCTGTCAGTGTTAGGAGGCACTTGGAACATTTCCCTAGTAACGTAGTCAGCCCTGAATCGGTCGGGCAGCTGGGGTACCTGACCGTGTGTCCTCTCCAGTCGACATCCAGTCTAGCCCTGCTCTGTTCTGGTTTATTCTACTCCAGTCTGTTCCTTCTGTTCCATTCTATCTGCTCTGTCCTATTCTCCCACCTCTGCAAAGGTCTGGGTCACGTCAAGGTCTCAGGCAAAACCCCAGCGTAGTCAGAGGAGAGGCTTCTGCAAGGTCCCCTCATCAAACCCCACCCTGACTCCCGTCCTTTGAGCTCAGTTTCGAGGACGGGCGAAGCAGCAGCCGCCAGCTCTCCCTCTGCCACAAAACCCCAAACGGGCTTCACTGGGAAGTGAGAGAGGAATTCAGATTCTTCGAGTGGCTGAACTGGTGGGTGGATCCTGCCGTCAAATCCCTGCTGCCTGGACGTCCTTCACACCCACGTTCCAACAGCCTCACTCGCGCAACGTGCCGAGAGCTTTTCGCCTGCTGAGAACACTGTGTCCACCGAGGAATGAGAGAAACGACTTCTTCTCACTCCTGATTTAGTAATCTGCTACCGAGAGGCAGCACTGCCACTGGAAAAACCGCCTGGAGCGAGTAACGAATCACTCGGATTCCTGGAAAACGAGGGGGAGAGCTACCACCAATGGAGAAGCATAGCACGGACTCTGGCGTGAGCCCTCCGCACCACGGCCAGCACCGTGCGACACAGCCAGGTCACGTTCTGCAAGGCGCTCGGGACTGCACTGCTCGCTGCACTCCATCCTACCATCCGACTCTTACTGCTAGAACCTGCCGGCTCCTTCACGGGGAGCAGTCAGCGTTCTGTTCTCACCCTCTGACAACACCTCTGCCTACCTCTGTCCTGCGAGAGCAGCTGCACGGTCAATTCTCTTTCCAGTATTCTCCATTCCTGGGGAGGGAACCGAGTAGAGCACATCCTGCCGCAGTCTGAGCACCCAGATACCGAAACACTCTGCTGAAAGGCCTGGGGAAGCCAGACTGACAGGGTCACCCCTGCACGGCAGTAAGGCACACAAAGCTTTTCAGACGTGAAAAGTGATCACCTAGTTCTGAGTGATCACCTAGTTCCAGCCCTCTGCCATGGGCGGCGACACCTCTCACCAGACCAGGCTGCCCAGAGCCCCATGCACCCTGGCCCTGGACACTGCAGCAGCCACAGCCTCTCTGGGTAACCTGTTCCAGCAAGGGCTGTGCACACAAGCACACACAGGGAAAGGATTCGCTCGCTACTCCACACCAGCAGGTGCTGTTCTTCCTCTTCCTGGGCACTGGGGCCTCAGCAGGCAGTGAGTTTGACAGAGCAACTCCTCAAGAACAACTGACCTCCTCCTTCCCTTTGCCTTAGCTTTTCCTGCTGAGAGTTCCTCTGGCTGAGGAAGTTCAGCTGCCTCCCTTTACCTTCACTCCTTCTCACACGGTAATGAAGAGGCTGGAAAAGACCCTAAAGACCATCTAGTCCGACTAAAACCAACCAAGTAACCCTAACACCTGACATCTGGATCATGCCACTCAGTGCAGGGAGCCCCAAGAGCTGCACTGCCACATCCTACCCTGGCCACTGCACACACCAGGCACCACCTGGCACCTCAAGCCCTTTCCGTCCAGCAGCGTGTCTGGAAGCAGGCAGGCTGGCACTGGCCTCTGTGCCACAACGTTCGGCCACGGAGCGTGCTTGTGTTTGCAGTCACTAAGGTCACAGCTGCACCGTGTGGAGCAGAGTTGTGTCTGACTACAGTTTATCACCAGCAGTCAGGCTCCCGGCGCTGCGCCAGGCTGAGCTCACGCTCTGCCGGGCGAAGGGGAGCGCTGGGGGGCTGGCTGTCCACCCCAGCTCCCTAACTGACACAAACAAGCAGGAAAACACATGCAGCGCGAGCGATGCTCACCCAGCCCTGCTATCGCTGCCACGGCCCCGCTGTGAAAACAAACCGGGTTGGGATGGTTCCGAGGAATCGCAGGGCTCACCCGGCCCAGACCCCTACCTGTGTTTGAACTGCGCCCGGAGCATGCACGCAGGGGCGGCTGACGATCATCAGAGCGGTTGCTGTGGTAGCTGTGCGAATGCAAGACCCAGCAGAGTCCACAGAGGGCTCAGGGCCTCCTCAGGGACCTCATCGTCACAGAGGCAAAATCAGCTTTCCTTCCAGGTGACCCTGCTGTGGCAGCGGGACTGACCTGGGTGGTCTCTCCAGGCCCCCTCCCATCCCTCATGTTCTGTGACTTGGTCTGGGTGACCCTGCTGTAGCAGAGGGACTGGACAGGATGGTCTCTCCAGGCCCCTTTCGATCCCTAAGGATTCCATGATTCCACGATTCACCTCGGTCAGTACGCAAATGACTGCCAACGATGCTAGCCCGCAGCAGCATCAGCTGGCCACAGGAGCCAGCAGTCCTGAACGAGGTTTCCCAGCAGATTTCCAAGCTGTTTCACACCTCTCCCCCATCCCTACCAGGAATCAGTTGTCCCCCCCATGGGGTTTTTGGAGAGGCGAGGCAGGAGCCACAAGAGCTGAACGAGGGTATCGGAGGGGTAAAGCCAGAGCATCTGGACCGCCAGCCGTTCCAGCGGGACACTCTGAGGAGCCTCCATGCACCAGGACACGCAGGCAGGGCCTCTCCCCTCCGTGTTTTCCAGGGTAGGCAGCTGTACATCGAGCTTTCATAAACACAACGTAAACAGCCCCGGATCAGAACGGACACAATCTGTTTCTCCTGGAAAGGAGAGCACTCGCCTGTCCCTTGTCTGAGAAAGCACAGCTGCCCCAGCAGATGCCTGCGGCGACAGGACCTGGCAAGCCTGCGCTTCGACGGAACACCCTAGAGCTGTGTGGACGTCACGCCTGAGGGTTGGTAATTCACTGCAGCAGACGTCTGACACAGGGTCTCTCGGGGAAAAGAGGATGCACAGTAAGAGGGACTCAGCACTGCTTCCGCCAGCTGCCTCGAGCCTGCAGGTACAACTCACCGCATCAGCTTCGTCCCCCTCCGCGTCCTCACCTAGCCTGGAGGTAGACTGGAAAGACCTCAATTCCAGATCTGCCCCAGGAAACTCCGTGGGAAGGGCCACAGTCAGTAAGACAGCAGCGCTCCCGTGGGACCTGCGTGTCCCTCACAGGCGTCTCCACAAAGACATTTTCGATAGGCAGACAGAGCGGCGGATGACAAACAGGTCTAGGGTGAGCAGGGAGGGCTCAGAGATCCTCTGCTGCTCCTGGCAGAGAATGTTTCCCCACGAAACACAGCCGTCACTACGGTCTGCAGCTTTTCACACCGCCGCACTGAGGGCAGCAGGGACTCTGAGGTGACTGCCCACGAGCAGCGGGCAGCATCTCCTCGAGGAATAGAAAGAGAACATTCCCTTCTGCTGCGAACGAGGGGTGGGTTCCTCAGCACTGCTGAGCGAAGCTCCTCCGTTCAGCAAAGCCTTCATTTGGATTTCACAACGTCTCACCGCTTCAGCCGCAGCCGCAGCCGTGCCAGCAGCTCTGCACGCAGCACTGGCAGTGCTCTGGGGGACCAGCTGAGAGCAGCACGCGGGACGGGGCCGCGGTTCTGAGGGAGCACTGTACAGTGACTCCGGCGGTCCCGCTCAGAGCTCACTGTGAGAAACACACCGCAGGCTACACCCGTGCCCTGCTAGCGCCCGGTCCTGCCCCGTTGGGGGACACGGAGCCTTGCACCACAAACAATGATGCTGACCCCCCGTGCGCAGGAATGGCCCAGCTGCACCCTGCCAAAGGGCCTCCGGGGTGGCTGTCTCACCCCCTGCGCCCAGGATGCGTGGCATCACTGTTGCATTAGTTCCAGACCTCCTGCAAACCCCTCTTTACGGGAGTGACTGTGCTGACTCGGTCTGCAGGCGCTGGACCGGTCACTTCAAAAAACAGGAGTGAAAGAACTGAAGGAGAGACCACGGTTCCCAGTAAAGGAACGAAGAGATGACACGCAGTGGCTGTTCTCACGTAGGAAAACACCACTGCCTGTGTCAGGGTCTGCCCGGCACCAGGTGACCTCAGCCGAGTCAGATACTGCAGTGAGGAAACTGCCCCGTGCCGTCGGCGTTCGCTCGGCTGCAAGACCTCACCGTCGTTTCCAGGGAAGACGCCCGGGCTTCTGCGTCCCAACATCACTGCCAGCAGCTTCCACCCCAGAGACTACAACGTGTGGTGAGAGTGACCAACATGCTTCTGGAGCAGCCACAAGCTGCACCAGTTTCCCAGCACAGCCTTCCTGCATTTCCCAGGAAGCCGCTGCAGACCCCTCCGAGGGGGCCTGAGTCACCGGGAAGGGGGCTGGTGGTGGTCTGCCACTTGCTGGCCGTGGGATGCAGCCCCCAGCTGCCAACAGCCAAGCACGGATTCCAGTCACAGGCAGGGAGATTCCTGCTCCAAGGATGAACTAGGACTCGGGGCACAGCGCACACTCAACCACTGCTTGGCACGATGGCTGGTGGACGGGGAGGTAATACCGAACTGCCTTCAGGGAGGATGAGACCCTCAGCACCTGCTCGGATGAGACCCTCCAGGCACTATACAAAGGGAGCGAGGGATCTGAAGAAGATGAGCAGTGACACCTCGCAGACATTCCCTGTGCAGAAAGCCGGCTCACGAGCACAGCTGGTTGAGATACGGAACGGCCGAGCGATTAATCAGCCGCGCTGCGGACTGCCGCCGCATCAAAGCACGCCGAGCCAAGCGCGCTCAGCTGGGGTGCAGATGCCAAAAGCAAGCTGACGGCCAAACCCGAGAGAACGGGAAGGAGGAGAGACTTTCCCATGCTGATGGGTGCCTTCTGCTCCTCTCTGGAGTTGATTTCCTCCTGCTGAGCCCAGATCTGTAATGAGGACCTAGTGCTTTTTCTGGCTCTCAAAGGACAACTGAAGGAAGAAGAGAATCCCAAGAAGCCTCTCCAGCTCGTTTGTTCTGCAGAAGGCAGGAGGAAATCCAAGGAGGATTTTTCCAAGCAGCCGATTCTTGCTGGGAAGGTTTGGGGTTCCAGGGGTCCCAGCTTCTAACCTGTGAAAGATTCTGACCCGGCAGTGCAGCACGAGCACAGCCCCCTGACTCAGCTTCCTTAGCGCCTCTGGGCTGCAGCGCAGCGCCCACTGAGGCAAAAACCTCTCTTCCCTGAAGAAGAATCGGTGCTGCGTCCACACAGAGAGGATTCCGGGCAGGGAAAAGCCAGAGAGATGAGCACCAAGCACCCTGCACTTGGTCACCTTCCCCAGCCTGGTCGGCTGGCACAGCAGCTGCTGAGCTGAGCACACGTGTCAGATACGTGACACCCCTGTGTCTCTCGCAGAACTGAGGGCGAAAAGGCAGAGGAGCCCTCTTGGGAAACTGCAGCTGATCTGCTGACTTCAGAGCTCATCTGGGGCGCTAGCTGCTGACAGCCCTAACCGATGACTAAGAGACCCACGCAGAGGTTCGCGGACGCTGTGACACCCTCCAGAGAGGAGCCCCGGGTAGGTGGCCCTAAGGCCCTTCCCGGATCCTCTGAAAGGCCTCCAGTCGTCCCAACCTCGAGCAGATCAGTGCCGTGGCTTTTCAGGGCAGACGCTGCCGGCTGGAGGCCTCGTGTGCTACAAGCACTTTCGTCTCGTACAGCTCCTGTTGGAAACGGGCCAGCGGGCCAGTGGCGGGGGCTGCGGATGGTCTGGTAAGGGACCACGCACCCTCGGCAGGCTCTGAAGTCTGCACTCGGCATTAGGCCCCTAACCCACTCGCGCAGTTGTGCCTCCCCATACCTGGCGCAGGTAACTCGTGCCCACTGCTGCTGCTCCGTGAGCCGCTCTGGGCACGACAACACTCCAGCACAGCGACGCTCAGTGAAGCTGCTCTCTGATCATCACAGCAGGCCATTCCTCAGAGGTTCTCCTAAAGCCACCAGGGCTCTGGAGAGCCTTGGTTTCGTTCCTGTAAGCTGCCCGAAGGCATCTCTTCAGTGAGGGCAGACTCGGCCGGCTCTCGGTGCAGCGGTAGGGCCAGCAGTCTGTTATTCAACCCCCTGCGCCCCAGGGATGTGCAACGCACGCTTTGGCCCTGCTCTGCCCCTCGCAGGCTGGCCCATCTATTCGAGCACAGAGAAAGGGAACTGTGGAAGGAAGGAACTGCTTCTCCGCAGTCAGAACACTGCTGCTTCAAGAGCCGTGCTCTCCCACTCAGATGCATCCCTACCATTCTCCCACAGCACTTACAAGCAGAGTCCGAGAGGGCTGAAAGCAGCCACAGC
This sequence comes from Upupa epops, assembly GCA_013397515.1. Classification (NCBI taxonomy): domain Eukaryota; kingdom Metazoa; phylum Chordata; class Aves; order Bucerotiformes; family Upupidae; genus Upupa; species Upupa epops. The sequence continues at coordinate 163,444 of VZRI01000644.1, forward strand.
CACCGCTCAAACTGTCTGTGCGGAGGGCAGCCGGGTCCCTGAGCCTGCTCATGCTGCTAGAACCCCAGGAGCTGCCTGGAAAAGCACACTACCGCTGGCTGAGGACCAGCACGGGAAGGAGAGGAGACTGTGGTCTGCCAGAGCTTTTGCGCTCCTTGGCACTGGCAGCAAGAGGGGAATGAGTCCCCAGGGCAGGTGGGGAGCCTCTGCCCACAAAAGGCTCTCAAAATAAACTCTTAGAACCCTAAACTTGGGTCGCTAATTCGGGGGACGTAAGGCCAGCGACAGGAGGAGAGGAGGCGAGTTCACTGCGCCCTTCCTGTACCAGACGGCAGCACAAGGAGGCAGGACCACGGGAAAGCAGCAGCCGAGCTCAGGCAGGGCTGCAGCACCAGGCAGCCCACACTGCCCTGTGCGGATGAGCAATCTGGGGAGGGGGTGATGGAAGTTGAAGGAAATGAAAGGAAAACAAACAGAGAACAGATGCCAGAGAGCACATTTTCCTTCGGAGAATAATAACCGCGTGCGGTGGCCTTGCAGACGGGGTTAGCAGGGCAGGAATAACAAGGTCACTTCATAAACAATTAGCTGCTCCTCAGGGTGAAAGTGAAATGCTAGCAGTGACCGGCGCGGACAGCTGACACAGGAACAAAGGGGATATTCTTCCCCGCCTGTGCACCGGGGACAGCCCTCTTTTAACGCTCTTGTTTTCACAGTCACTGCTTCCTCGCAAGAATTCCCCGATAAACTCGGCCTCCCTCTCCACTCAGGCCATCAGGAAAAGCTGCTTACTGTCTGCACTGAGAGCTAGGGGTTGGGGGCCCGTGACCTGGAACACGTGTGCGTGGTGGGAACGTCGGGTCCTGGAGACCACCAACATACCGGACCCCTGGGCAGTCAGCAAGGGGCTTCCAGTGGCGACGCAGCTGCTTGTGATGCTGGGTTGTGACTGAAAAGGCACGAGATGGCCACTTACCCCAGCGGCGTCCCAGCCTCCACCTGCTCTGTGCTCCTTACTGGGGACCCTCTGTACATTTAAGGCTCCTTCAGGGACACCCTTAGGTACCTAGAAATCGCTCTGGTTCCAGCCGTGTCGTTCGCCAGCTGACCCACAACGGAGCTGTGCCTATCTGGCTGTCTTACTGGCACTGCTGATGCTGTGAGGGTACTCGGGCAGGGAGAAGGAGCCTGACCTTAGAAAGGAGTCAGGAAGAAGGCACCACAGTGATTCTGTCAACCTGAGGATGCTCTCAGCTCAGCCCTTAAAGCTCAGGTTTTCATGACATAAAACCCTTCAGCTGCCAGCACAACGTCTGGAGAAGACGACAGCCCTGCTGGGTCAGCCGGAAACGTCGGCACACACCCCGCACAAAGCTGGAGCTGAGAGCTGCACATTCTGATCCCCAGCCAGAGCTCCTGAACCGCTGGTTCCAGAGAGCCGGAGTCGACTGACAGGGCACAGGGGTTCCTTTCAGAAAACCTCAGGGCCCGTCAGGCTGGACACCCGGAGGCAAACTAACCCCGACACCCAAGGCACGGCTCCAAAGGCTCCAGTGCTGCTTTGCATTGGAGGCTTTTCTGAGTGCAACTCTGCCTCCACATAGAGCAAACCCTCTGCGCACGGTCACCGGGCAGCCAGCTGCTCACTGACACCGTCATCCTTCTCACAACCCACTCTGGGGATAGAGGAGGACACTGGGGGGAACGCTGGGAGCCGTCTAATCAAGATCTCTGCTTCCTCTGAATGAAGCAGGGCCAAAGCCAAGCTGACTGACTGACTGACTTCCTGGGACTCGAATGCAAGCACCAGCGTGATCTCAGGGTTCTCTGACAGCCCGCAGCCCCACGAAGTGCGGGGGCTGGTTTTCAGGCTGCCGCAGTGCAGGGCAGAGAACAAACCGCACAGCCCAACAGCCGGCTAACCGAGGCAGTACCTGAAAGGAGAAGGCTCGGCACCGCTGAGGGGCTCCTGCTACCATCGCCACGTCCTGCTCGCGGGGCTCCTGCTCTGGATTAACCCGAGCCATCCGCCACGCACCACGCAGCCGCTCGCGCATCTCCTGCGGGATGGGGGAGAGAATCAGAAGGGTCAGAGTCAGACAATTCACGGAGTTCGGGTCAAGAGAGTTTAACGGGAAAAGCAAAGGCTCTGCACGCAAGGGGAGCAAACGAGAATGAATTCACTGCTTCCCACTGGCCAGGCTCACAGGGCTTCATCACCGGCAGCCGTCGCTAGGAGACACAAACACCATCACTGAGCTCTTCTTGCAGAGCCTGGCACCACACGGTGCGCAACAGCCCTGCGGTCAGCTGTCCTAGCTGTGTCCCCTCCCCACACCTTGAGCAACCCCAGCCCACTCCCTGCCAGGGCAGTGTGAGAAGCAGTGGAAGCCCTGATGCTGTGTCAGCCCCGATGCTGCGTGAGCCCCGATGCTGTGTCAGCCCTGATGCTGTGTCAGCCCCGATGCTGTGTCACCCCGATGCTGTCACCCCAATGCTGTGTCACCCCGATGCTGCGTGAGCCCCCATGCTGTGTCACCCCGATGCTGCGTGAGCCCCAATGCTGTGTCACCCTGATGCTGTGTCAGCCCTGATGCTGCGTGAGCCCCGATGCTGTGTCACCCCGATGCTGTCACCCTGATGCTGTGTCAGCCCTGCTCAGCAGCTGCTAAAACACCTCTGTGACCTCAAGGCGGTTCTGGCCACAAACCCAAACCACGAGATACCAGGAAGAGAATTAACTCTGCCACCCGAACCAGCTGTGGGTAACACTTCAGCCAGCAAGCTCCGCACCAGTGCTCCCTGAAGAACGGAGGAGCAGAGGGTGTCAGGTGAGAGGTGCTGCTCCGCCCTCAGGGGACACAGCCTCTCCCAGGAGCCCTGGTTTATTCAGGCAAGGGACAGGCAGTCCCCACTGCACGGAGATGCCCAGCCTGGCCCTGCGATGCCCCCCTAATAACAAGTTCCTCCCTACAGAAGGGAGAGGCATTAACCACCAGCCGGAAGCCACGAAAGGCTTCGGGTGGCCACCGTGTCTCCTGGCAGTGAATGCAGACCTTCACAGGACAGAGGCTGCCTCTCTAAAACCTAAACGACGGAGGCGGCACTTCGCTCTCCCATCGCAGCGGGCGGTCCCTGCTCTGGAAACAGACGGCCAGGAATGAATGAATACCTGTCGCCTTCCAGGTCACTCGTTCTCAGGGGCACTGCAGCCCTCTGTGCGGGTTACGGAGGACGTGACCTCGGCTGACCCCTGCGGCTCACTGTGACGTGCCTCGGTGGCCAGTCAGCGCTGTTTGCGGGTCCCTGGACGGTCTGCGGGCTGAAGGGAGTCCTTTCAGAGCCGGGTGCTGCGCAAATAAAATCCAAGGCTGTCTGCAGGTCGAGCCTGTGGTCCCAGAATGGTATCGGAGTGCCATGGTCTGCACCGCCCCTAAACCAGAGGAGACGAGCCAGCGACGCTATTCTGACTGCCCCCCTGCCCCCTGCCTCCTCGCTTCTCCTATTTACAGACTCTTTTTAGCATCAGTGAAGCTCCCGAGCCAAGGGGTCGGGCAGACACCCTGCCGAGAGGCCAAGCCACACACACATACCTGGTTACAGCTGCGCTGAAGCCCTGAGCACAGCAGCTGCCGGGGCCTCCAGGTGAACTGGCTTAAGCAGTGTCCTCTGTCTTCTGCCTAAGCAACCAGCACTGCTACGTGCCAGAGCTACGGCCTTAGGTTCTGAGCTGCAGCTACGCTGAGCCCCGCAGGAAGGGAGGATGCGATGCGCTTGGCTTCGCAGTGCCCGGCCCATCGAGCCCTCACACGTCACTCCCCGGGTCTGACAGACGGGAGCCGACTTCAGCTCACTCTTCCACAACTGCCAGCTCCCGGGAAGATCCTGCCTCTGCTCCTGGCTGACACGACAGCTGAGGCACTGCTGCAGGAAGGATGCTTGCCCGTCCCCTGAGGGTGGGAACACTAAATGCACCCTGCCCGAAGCCGGACCCAGATGGGAAAGAGAGCTCTGCTGCCAGAACTCAAAATAGGGTTTAATTGCAACTTCTGTCTGCAGCACCTTGTGATCGAGAGCCCCTCTGGAACAGCTGAGCTGTTCTGGACAGGGGCATCGTGGTTTGGCACCGTCGGCCGGTGCCACTCAGCGGGGCCTCGAGTTTATTTGGGGCCCCTGGGCGGAGCTGCCGTGCGAACAGAAGGTGCTTGTGAGTGCAAGCGGGCACCTGTCTGAGGGACGGTCTCCACCCGCGGCTGAGTACCAGTGCCCTCCAAGATCACGTGTGCTCGAGAGCACCTGCACGCTGCCAGCCGACGGCGGACGTCTGAGAGCTCAGTCAGTCATAAAGCCTGCGCCAAACTCGCCCTCCAAGGGGGCTGCGGGTCTTCCCTGCCACGTGGTCCAAGAAGAGCCGTGCTAGGACAGCGCTGCCGCGGTGAGTCCAGCAAGCCTGAAACAACACCCGATGATGCTCCGTGGGCAAGGACCTCGGGTGCCAAGGGCTGCTCACGTGGACACAGGTGACTGCAGCAGCTCAGAGCCCGTAGCCCGACAGACGGGGCTGGAGGAAGGAAACCCAGCAACCTGAGGGAAGAGCTGGCGGCCGAACACCCAGGGTTTGTCTGAAGCTGTTGAGGACTCTGCAAAGCAGCAGAGTGACAGCTCAGCTGGAAGCCACGGCCAGGAGCCCTGGTGAAAGCAGCACCCAGCGCTCCACTTCTGCGGAGGAAAACTCCAAAGGAAGAAGAAAAGCCACGGACAGCGCAGCCACAGCCCCACAGACCCTGCTGTGCCCGGAGCACCAGCTCGACCGCTCTGCTGTCCGTCCCTCGGTTTTGGTCCCGACAGACTGGAAATAAGCGGGACCCATCCCCTTCGCCTCGAGGTTGCCGGCTCTGTTCTCAGCCTGCGGCCAAGGTCACCGCTCGGGGCGATGCCCAAACCACCGCAGAAAGGGAGCGATGGAGCCGCGCGTCACCCGGGGGCGAATAAAGGCGACGCCACCGTGCCCTTCTCAGAGGCAACTGAAGCGGCTTTGTCAGAGGGCAAACGGGTACCCCGAGCGCCTGCCCGGCCTACAGACACTGAACAAGCAAAGGGGGAAGAGGAGGTGGCCTGGTTACCGGGGTTGTGGCAGAGCCCTGGCCCTGGCACCACAGAGACTGAAACGTGTTTGCGTAGAGCTGGGCTCCAGCTCCCCCCATCCTGAGAGTCCGGCTGCTGTCGCTGCTGCCAGAGAGCAGCCCTTCACCCAGCCTGCAGAGGCTCAGCTCTGTAGGGTAAAGCCTGGCTCTGTGCAAACCACAGGAAGGGTCTCATGACTCTCACTAGAAGAGATTTTAACCCGTTCCCTTCCCGACCCGATGCGTTGCTCAGTGAAGAGGGACAAAAGAGAGATACCCTGGTGTGAGCAGAGCTGAACGGAGCATGTCCTTACACGGAAGGTGAACCCTGTGGTTTTAGTGCTCCACCGCCAGTGCCGGTGCCCAGCCTGTGCACCCAGGGAAGCGTCTTTATACCCAGAGTTGGATAAACCCTCCTTTCTTAGAGACCCGGAGGGGAAGTGAGGGGCTATGTCTGCTTTTCACAGAGCTCAACACCAGCAACAACAAGAGGGAATTAAAGAGAGAAACAGAGTGGAAGCACCAGACTACAAAGGGTTGGCTCGAGGGAAGTGCCAGGGCAGGGGAAAGGGAAATCAACAGGGAGCAGCGACATCGCTCTGCTTAACTGCCTCAGTAGCTCAAACAGCTGGGCCAGACCTCCCTGTCCTCCCCTCTTCTCCTCCATGACCTCAGTCCTTATCACGCTGGCTTTATCTGCTGGTGCCCACAGTGACAGCAGACGTCCAGAAGCCTTTTGCAAGCACTGAGCCCACGCAGCCGATGCAGAGGCCCGGGGAAGGACAGCCTGCAGACGCCAAGCTGCTGTTTGTTTCAGGGGAGCTGTTGTTTGCACAGGCAACCTCCTTGTCTGGGCATCCCGCTCCTTGCTCCAAGATGTCAGTCAGCGTCAGAGAACCGACAGAGGGCCGGTAAGACAGCTCCTAGTGTCAGTGAGCTCCAGCGCACCCCGCACCACTGTCAGCCCCCCACCCCCGCTGCTGCAGCCTGCCCAACCCACCTCCCAAGTGTTCACCCTTTCACTGGTCCCCGACTGCTGGGACATCCTCAAGCCCTTCTCTGCAGNAGAGCAGCCTCCCCGTGCAGCAGGGCTGGGGACCTCACGCTGCTCTCTCCAAGACAAAAATCCCCCGCATTCCTGGGCTGAGTAACAGCCCAATCATGTCCAAACGGGAGGCGACATGTTCCGTTCCACCACAGAGGGGTCATCAGAAGACACGCGCTTCTCAGGGTGCTTGGGGATCCCAGCAGGACCCACTGTGCAGACCCCATCCAAATCAAGGACCAAGTCCCAGACGCTCCAGGCCAGGCTCCCGCTGCTGCAGCCTGCCCAACCCACCTCCCAAGTGTTCACCCTTTCACTGGTCCCCGACTGCTGGGACATCCTCAAGCCCTTCTCTGCAGGACTGCTCCCAGCCCCACTGTGCCCCAGCCTGGACTGACACTGAAGACTGCTCTGACCCAGCTGGAGGACCCGGCAGGTGGTTATGTGGGACCTCACATGGGCCCACTCCTCGAGCTCGTCCCGTTCCCCCTGGAGACACGCCAGGGCGTGAGCACCCCGGGGTGGAAGCAGCTCCCAACACCCCTGCAAATACCCAGCCCTAGCACAGTCAGACTTCTGAGAGTGTGCGAACAAGAGTCGTGCACGAAGAGAACGCTCAGCCACGGGGAAGTGAACCAGAAGGGACTTCAAAGGCAGCCAGACAATCCCCTCCTTCGGATGCCAAGAGTCCCCTTGCCAAGCCCATCCCTGACAGATGTTCCATCATGCGCTCTGCGCTAGCAGAGGATCCCCAGGCTCCCTCAGTAGCACGCTGTCATGTTTCACTGCTCGCATGAAAAACAGGTCCCTAACATCTCCCCTCGGCCCTCTCTGCTGGAAGGGCAGTTGCTCTTGTCCGGCTCCCAAGTACTCACACCGCGATTTGTCACCGACCTCTTCACAGCCACCTCACAGCCACCAGGGAGCTGCTGCCGTGCCAGCTGCAGGCCCTGCTCCTCTGGGCTGAACGGACTCTGTCGTCTAAGCGGTCCTGCAAAGGTCATGCTTTGAGAGACCGCTGTCACCTCCGCTCCCCTCCTCTAGACTCTCCAGTCCTTGCCCACAGCCTCGCAGGCGTGAGGCCTGAAACCGGACACAGAGCTGCAGCTGAGAGACGGCCAGAGCCGGGAGGTGCAGAACCTACCTCCGCTGCCTCACGCTCCCTCCCTCCTCAGGCAGAGTGTGCTGGAACGAGGTGTCCCGACCCCCTGACAAACAAACTGCGGGGCGGCCGCTGATCACACCCCTCTGCGAGCACACACTGCCTGCACACGCAGAGCAGCGCAAGGCTGCGCTCCTTCGGGCTGTCCCTAACACGGACCACAGCGTTCCAGAAGCAGATGCCAAAGGCTGGACTCTAAACTCCTTTGGTTGCTGCAGTGACTGACTTTGATCTCCACACACTGTCAGGATGCAGCAGCACCTAGCTCTGCAACCTCACCACCTCTGCAGGACTCGAGCACAGCCTTTGAGTCCTAACTGCAAGCACCTTTTTGCTATTAACAGCGGGGAGCAAAGGCTCTGCTCGGACGTGCAGTTCGCCACATCCTCCACCCCACAGCTCCCTCAGACACTAACTTTCTCTTCCACTTCACACACAGAAAGCTGGGGAGCTGGTGGTCTGCTCCTGGCAGCTCTCAGCACCAGGACAAGGGGCACTGGGTGTCAGATGGAACAGCAGACTGTCACGGTCTGCTTTAAAGAACGGACAGCCGCATGGGCGTCCCAGTAGGGCTGACAAGGATCACGCCTGGGACGTCCGAAAAGCAGCCATCCCCTTGGGAGGGACCGGCGTCCACGGTCATGGCTTCGCTGTCTGACTCCAGGCACGTCCATCACTCTGCCTGGAGCTTGGCATGGTGGGCGCACTCGTGCAGCACCACCGCAGCAACGCTCGCGTGTTCGTGGCTCAAGAGGGGTCTCCTCGAAGAACCGGCCTAAGGGCCTTCAGAAAGGCAGCCCGTGAGTTCTCTGGGGGAAGAAGTCCTTGGACATTTCAGGAGAGAGAAGCACACGTCCCGTAAGCCCTCACCTTCTTCTGAACTCTGCTTTCCAGCTTGAGAGACGCCAGCTGGGAGCTGGCTGGAACTGGAATACAAGGGGCAGACTTTCCCATCTCGGTGAAACCCAGCCAGAGCTCCCCAGGGCTCCCAGTCCCATCACCGAGGGCCTCTCCATGCAGTTCTGTCCAGCAGGAGGAATTCCTCTGGCTGCAGCCTCAGGGGTCTTTTTCTCAGTTATTATCGCACGCCCTGAGGGAACTTCCAAACACCAACTGCTCCAACTTGGCAGGGAGGACCGGTGGAGTTTCCCTTTCCTGATGGAAATTTCTATTGTGCGAGCCCGCAGAGCTGCAGCGGTCCCTCTCCTGGGAAGCTGTCTCAGAGGAAATAGGGGCCAGCTGTGATCTGGCACGCAGCGCCCTCCTCTCTCTGGGTTTCATTAATGCTTTACGAAAAGTCCAGCAGCACAGTTGCTCCCAAAGTTAACGGGAAGGGATGGAACCGCTCTCCAAGTGTTATCTGGCAGGGTTTCTCAAGGGGTCCAGGCAACGCCCGTGTCTTTGATGCCACTTGAATCTGCTCGTGAATCACGTCTGCTGACAGTTATCCACTGACTCCAGGAGTCAGTGGCTGTCACATAGTCTCAGCGCCCAAAGAAATCACAGTGTGAGAGATTGGAAGGGACCTTGAAAGATCACCCAGTCCAATCCTCCAGACACAGCAGGAGCCCCTAGATCCAGGGGCACAGGAACAGCCCAGGCAGGTTTGAAACAGCTCCAGAGGAGCCTCCACAACCCCGCTGGGCAGCCCCTGCCAGCGCTCTCGCACCCTCACTGGGGAGAAGCTGCTTCTCCTCTTGATGTGGAACCTCCTCTGTTCCAGCTGACACCCAGTGCTCCTTGTCCTGGCATTGGATGCCCCTGAGCAGAGCCTGGCTCCTTCCTCCTGACCCCCACCCTTTCCATCTTGATCAACAGCCATGGGGTCTCCCCTCAGGCCGCTTTTTCCCCAGCTCCCTCAGCCTTTCCTGTGAACTTCTCTGCTCCACTGCTTCCGTCACAGGGCGGCTGAAACACTGCCCAGCATCACCCACTCCGGGGAGCTGGGTGCCATTTCCTTCCAAGGAAGGTGGCTGCACCAGCCAGCTGCCAAGGTTTCACGTCTCCCCTAGACGATCACGGGCCACGCAGCATCCTACACGGGAACAGCCTCCTGCTCTGCTCTGCAGTACCTCCAGTGGCAGAGGGCCGTTTCCAGCGCGGCAGCAAGTGTCACAATTCCTGCCCGACCCAGGCTCTCGCTGAAGCCCTCAGCAGTTTTCCTGGCAGTGGTGGGTTTGCCACCCGGCGCACACACAGCCCTCACCTGCCCCTCTGCATTTCAAGAGGCATCGCCCACTCCCCACCTCAGTGGGGCGTGCGGCTGACCTGGGCAGAGATCACTCAGGAACAGCAGTGCGTGACTAGGTGCCACCAGTGGTGTGGGATGGGTATCGCCTGCACTAGTGCTACTGACCTGAACCACGCAGACAGAGTTCCTCACCCTTGGCCGGTTGGCTCTCTGGCACTCAGAAACAACAGAGCCAGGGTGGTAAGGACCCAGGAACCTGAGGAAGAGAAAGAGACCACGGGTTCAGCCAGGAGGGTAACACTGCCATTTGTTCTGGGCTTAACTGCTGGTGGTTACTGACCGCGACACCAAGGGACGTGGTCACGGCGGAGAGAGGCAGCTTTACCCCTGCCGGACACTCAGTCCGCCAGAGCAGCTTTGTTGGGTAACTTTTCTGGCAGTGAACGTGAGGAAGCAGAGACCACAAGAAGACAACGAGATAACTCCTGAATGTGCAGTTCCAGACACAGAGTCCCAGCCAGAACAAGCTGGGTTAACGGGGGGGAGAGGGAGGAGCAGGGAGCGGAGCAATAGCCAGAGCTAAGAACAACTGCCCTTCATCTCCTTCCCACCTCGCAGCATCTTACCAAGAGCTTAAGCCTGTTACTTCACCTCGGGCTCCAGCACTGACAGTCCAGCTGCGTCAGCGGCTGCTCTCTGCTGGCACTCAGAGCCGGCCGGCACTGAAGCCATCTGCCAGCAGGGTCTTTGAACGGTTCCCTCCACCCCGGTGCAGAAAGAGAGCAACCACGCTCGGGCATTTTACCCGAGAAGTTCTGATTCCAGGGCCTCAGCACCGCAGCCACCACAGCTGCATCCCTGTCTGGCGCGAGATGATGACAGAGTGAGGCCCAGGCAGGATGGCCTGGGGTGTCTGCAGCGTAACCAGGAGGGTCCCAAGGCAGTGCCTGAGAGGACGCTGCTCGCGAGCAGGCAGACCAGATCCGAATGTTCTCAAAGCTTCTGATGTCAGATGACTCTTGAAGGTTCCGATCGGATTCACGACCACCCAAGTCACTCAGAAGCTGGGCCCCTAGATCGCTGTGCCATTCGAGAAACAGCACTCTGCAGAGTGTTCGTGGAGCTGCTGCTAAAGCTTCTGCTGGAGCACCTCTAGAGCGGCACAGAAAGGAGAAGCCATTCGAGTCCCACCCCTGAATCTAGGAGACGCAGCACCCAGCACCTTGTCACAGACCACCACTGCACCCCCCTGCATCACATCACAGCAGCTGGGCAGCCAAGACCCTGCAGAGAGGCAGCGCGAGCATTTGCTGGGGACGGGCTGCTGCAATAGCTCTGAAGCTCCATCTCGCATCTCCCTGGGTGGTTTCTCCGGGTTACAGAGCCCGTGGACTGTGCGCTCTCAGTTTGGGTCTAAGGCAGCGTCAGTGACCCTGGAACAGAGAAACACCGCGTGTCCAGCATCCTAACACCAGAGCACCCAGACCACTCACAAGCGGAACCTCCTCACAGCCCTGGGAGGGCTCACACAGCCTAGAACCAAGCATGTGTGCCAGTGTTTGCAGGACTGAGGCCAGGGGTCGCAGCAGCAGCCTGGGGAATACCTGCCCTGCCTCCTCAAGGCAAGGGTATTTTGCTAGTAAAAGGATCTTTCAACCTTCAGAGGCCACAGGGTGGTAACGTGACTTCTCCTTCTCCTGATCAGATGTTTACACAGGTGCTCTCATTTCCTGCAGGAGGAGCAGAGCTGTGAGTCCTGCACAAACAGCACCCATGTGAACCCCCCAGCCGACAACAAACGCGCTCATCGGCCGCAGTCAGATGCACGCCCGTAGCTGAGACGCCTCTGCCCATCTGGAGGAGGCTCTCCGAGCACAGGGGCACCCAAGTGCTATCTAGCTTCAGCTGCAGAGATCAGGGCAACGGAGACTTCACAGGAAAAAGCCCTTGAGAGGCTGCAGATGGAGTGAAAGACCAGAGGTCCCAGCACCAGGATTCCTGTGGTTCCTGTCACCAAGGGAGTTTCCTCATCCCACCAGTTCACACGCTGGAGCGGGAACAGCAGCCTCCTATGGGAAACATTTGGCCACAGAGGCCTTCCAACGGCTCCCTCTGCCCGCTTGGAGCCGATAGAATCACTGGGTTTCCCCTCTCTGGGCAACGATCCGCTTGTTCCCGGGCTCGGTTTTCCGCAGGACCGGTGACCCCGAGTGCGATGACAAAGTCCGGAGCACGGGGGTGGAACAGGAACCTCCGTATCAAGGACAGAGCCAGGCCTCAAACATCCATGAACTCCAGCTGGGTGTGGAGAGGGCAGGCAGTCTCCATGGAGAAAAGGGGGAGAACTAACAGACGAGAGGCCCAGCATCAAGGACGTTTAACGGGTTCCCCGAATCAAGGCCACTGAAGCAGGAACAGAGCGCAGGAAACCTCTTGCTGGCACTCACAAAGAAGAAATCTCCTCTGCGTGACTGCAGATCTCCTGCTCTGACCTAACCGCATGCTGCGCTCAGCCCAGCAGAAGGAGGGAGAGTGGCCCTGGGCTGGAACAAGGATGGAAACGGCACGGAAGGGGTCCTGGGGAATCCTCAGAGGCTCTGAGCTACCCGGACGAGGTCTTTGGGAAACACAGGCAGGGAAGTGCAGAAGTGGACGTGAAATGCGGCAGTCTACAAGAGACCAGGCACTGCCTTCGGGTCCGGAGAGCTGTCATAGTGCGGTACGTGGCAGCGAGACCCTAACTGGAGCTCTCTGCTATGAGAGACCTGCCCTGAGATACCCAAACGTCAAGAACAGGTTTCCTCTCACGGTCCTGGGTGCAGGCAGGGAGGGCCATCACTGATCTCTACCGTGCTCCTCCATGTCTCTGCCCCCACCTTGGGCAGCAGGTCTCTGTACTCCTTCCAGCCCACCTCCTGCCGGGTGACCTCAGTCACCCAACGCCTCCAGGTGCAGCAGATTTTCATGCTAGAAGACTCCACTTTGGCTTCCCAGGGCGTGTGGCTGCCCTGGGTCCCTGGGAAGGTGCTTGGGAGCAGCAGGGCCTGGCCTCTGCCTGTTGGTGCAGTGGCACTGGGCACAGCCAGCACTGGCTCCACTGGTTCCCCAATCCCCTTCTGCAAACGCTGGGGAGAGGAGCCAGTCCCAGGGAGCCCTGCCTGACTCCTCCATCAGCCCACACCCAGTCACAGCCATCTCCCTGCCAACACTCGGAGCTGCTGCCATCTTCCCCACAGATCTGATGCCTCCTCTCAACTACCAACAGCCAGAGAGCCATGGCAGCGCTCCTCTTTCTGGTTTCCTTCCATGTCCCTGCCTTCTCTGCCTCCTCTCTGAGCGAGGAGCACTCGCTGCCTGCAGTTGGCCGGGCAGAGGGGGAGGCAGCAGGGTGGGGAGGGGAGAGGTTGGGTAACATCTGGTTCACATTTAACCTGGATCCGAGGTTTTCACGGCGCTTCTCCAGCCCCGCTTGCACGCTGATCCAGTTACGAGGCCCTGCTGGAGCAGGAGCTCCACGCCAAAGCCCCGTGCAAACCCGCTGTGTTTTGTCACACAACAGCACCGACTCAACTACAGAGCCGCTCAGCGCCTTCGCCCTCTCGGACCAGCTCACCGCGGGAGCAGCTGCTGCGATCCGGGACGGTGTGGCACACCGAGCTGGCACCGGCCAGCAGGATGAGCCGCCCTCAGCACGGCACCAGCTCGGACCCCTGGGTGCCACCCTTCTCCGCTCTGCCTCCCGAGAGGTTCGCATGGCCGGACACAGCACAAGCCTGGTCACCAGCGAGCAGCTGCCTGGAGGTGAAGGCCCCTCTGACCTGCAAAGCACCAGCAGTGCTGGCCTTGGGCCCATCCACTGCCCCACACAGAGCCCATCCACTGCCCCGCACACCGAGCCCACCCACTGCCCCACACAGAGCCCCCCCACTGCCCTGCGCAGCAGCTCAGAAACTCACAGAGCCACTCAGGCTGGAAAAGACCTGGCAGCTCACCCAGTCCAACCCTACACCCAACCATCACAACCCAGCCCCGGACCCTGTCCCTGGGCCCCAGATCTCCCCGACTGTGAAACACGGCCAGGGGTGGCGACTGCACCCCCTCCCTGGGCAGCCCATGCCCAGGGCTGGGGGCCCTTTCAATCCCAGAGTCACAGAGCCACGGGATGGCAGCTCTTGGCCTGGCAGAGGCATCAGGCCCCCCAAGCCCCGCAGTTCACCCGGCGCTGCCAGGTGAGCACTAGGCCCGTGTGTCCTCTCAGCATCGCCGTGCCATGGAATGCCACGCTCAGAGGAGCCCGGGGGCCGCTGCCGGGGAGGGCCCCGTGGCTGCGCTGCAGTCTGGGGGGTGAGAAGGTGCACCGCATGCCCTTACACCTGGACTTTACTCTTCCCTCCTCCTGCTGTACCTGTCCCTGACGGTCACTACTACGGCCGCTGCTGCCATTCCAAGGACGTTCCGTTGTCATCGTAGCTCTGCTGAGGCTTCAAAACCTCCAGCTCAGCCCACGAGGTCAGTTTATTCTCTCCCCTATCCCTCGGGGAGCAGGGAGGACTGAGCGAGCAGCTGCGTGGTGCTCAGCTGCCGCCCGAGGTCAAACCACGACAGCCACACAGGAAGCCACCGCCTCACCCCTCGGCACCCAGGTTCTCCTGTACGCACTTGGGTCAGATCAGGGGACGGGAGGGGGGACGCGGTGCCTGTGTCCAAGGCTGAACTCACGTCTTCAAGGTCTGTCAGGCTGCTTTGGCCAGCGGGTCACCACACCCTCCCCACATGAAAGGGCTGCGCTGAGGCCGGTGCCAGCAACCCCTGGCCCCGGGCTGATGTCACATTCTCCTCTTTCTCTGATGCGATGCGAATCAGCAAGGAGAGGTGTTGGACCGGAGCGCCTCGACACCGCAGCACGCAGCACAGCGAGGCCCCCTCCTCTGTGCGTTACAACACGCTCCGACACCGGCACTCGATGTACTCGGTTGGTGCCTCAACGCGGCTGGTTTCTGGGAATCAGGAGGCAGCAGCCTTCCAGCTGAGAGCCGTATCCTCACGTACCCCCTGGAGCCAGGCACTGCACTAACGCCCTCCAGAACCACCGGGACTGCCCTCACTACTCTCCCTCACTCTTTCCTTGCCTCTGGTAAAACCCCAACCCGGGGAAAAGGGGGGGAGGGAGTGCCAGGCGATGAACGGGTTGGCAAGGCTGCCCCTCACCTGCTCTGGTTGCCCACGATGGCCTGGAGCAGACAGTCCCAAGCTGCGCTCTGCTGGTTACTCCACAGCCGGAGGTGCGGAGGCAGGGAAGGAGCGCTCCCAAGACGTGAGGTCTCCGCAGACACCCCAGTTCCTGCAGTGCTACAGGGCTGCAGCCACTCTGTCCCTCTGGATTCCCCTAGATTTCACTGCCTTCCCAAAAGACCTCAAACCTCTGCGACAGAGGAGACAACAATTTATCATCAGTAAGAGCTCAGAGCAAGGCTGAAGAGAGACATCAGGCACCTTTGTTCTCCACTGCAGTCTGCATCGCTGCCCCTCACAAGAGGTCGAACCTAGAAAACCTGGCAGGGACTTCGCCCTCCTGGCTGAGGTTTTTCTGCCCTGGTCTGCTCTCCCACACCGGCCCTCACCTTTGTCTCCACTGGCACCCTTCTCTTGCTCCATGTCCTCGCTCCT
Organism: Upupa epops; assembly: GCA_013397515.1. NCBI lineage: Eukaryota > Metazoa > Chordata > Aves > Bucerotiformes > Upupidae > Upupa > Upupa epops. Next base: position 178,632 of record VZRI01000644.1, read on the forward strand.
GGCATTCCCGGGCTCCTGCCCGTTCCCGCTAGACCCCACAGGCCCGGAGCACATACCATCCCAGAGAGCTCATTAACAAGGGGATCCTACGAGACAGGCACCTGCCGTCCTGCTGGCATCGCTCCGGCTCCCCGCACTCACCCTGCGCCAGGCACCGCTGCATGCTCAGACCATGAGGCGTTTAAGGCACGGGCTATGTCTCTGCACAGAGGTGCCGACTGTGGCCTCTGGGCAGAGCGAGCAGTAAACGGGAGACTTGCACAGGGAAACAGTCCCACCTGCAACGGCCCAGAGAAAAGCCTCCTTGTGCAGGAGAACCTCCTGCTTGGAGCACAGGCTGTTCACGCAGCAGGGCTTGGCAGCAGATCCCTGAGCAAGAACGCAGAGACTTCCTACTGCTCGGCACCTGCCACCCCACAGCCAGACTCAGCACCAGGTCCCTGCTGCTCTACCAGCCTGGGAGAGGCAACAAGATGGGGCTGGCTCTGCCTCGGGGGCACCTTGCAGCATCACGAGGAGGCACCCATGGAGCAAGCACTGGAGATGTTAACGCAGTGAATGTACAGCCACCCAAACCACGTGCCATGCACTTCCACCCTTTCCTTTCAAGGGCTGCTGGCAGCAGCCCCCTTGCTCTTACATTCTGCTGTGAGAGCACAGAAGAGCTGAAGGAGAAAGGGGTGGACTCTGAACTCCCAGCCATCACCACTTCAGCAAAGCCCGTTACTTTGCCCGGTGCCTCTCGTCCCCGCTGGCGCTGGCTGCACACAGTGCACACGGGGGTCCCCCTTCGCCCGCTGCTGCTGCATTTGCGCTCACGGCGCAACTCCTGTCAGAGAGCGATGCCCGACAAACAGCAACCCCTCTCTCTAAACCTTCGGAGGGAGCTTCGTGAGCCCTGACCTTGTGGTTTCACTGTGAGCAAAGCGGGACACGAGTCCTCTGGCTCGGACTGCCTTGAGATGGCTGCACAGGGCTGAACTGGGCTCCCGACTGAGGGGGCTTACTGGGCTTTCAGGCTCCCCCGATGAGCTGAGCTTTATAAAGATCAACGGGAGAGCAGGAGGGGGGGAAGGATTTTGGAAAGCAAACTTGATCCGAGCCCCTGCGCTGTAACCTCCAGCAGCACACACGGTACTCCAGCAGGTGCACTTCAGGCCCCGCATGCACGTGCGCGCTCGCCGCTCGGAGCCCCGCTCGTGAAACCCACCTGGGCAGCAAACGAGCCCGTAAAGTCGCACTACTCGCCGCCAGGCCCGCCTTCCCGCTCGGATACTCCACGTCATGCCGCAGCCATGTACCGCTCAGCGAAGCCGATTCAGCAAGGCTGCCCTTTTGGCAGCATCTGTGCCCCAGATGTGGAGGCCGTGCTGACCCCGTCAGGGCAGCAGTCGCGATGGCGTGAATGCCAGGCTGACGCTGACGCTGGTTGACGGCTTTGAGTGGGAGCTGAGCGCTGCTGTCACGTGCCCACCCCCCACGTCCTGCACGTGTCAGAAAGCAGCGTGGTGCTCGTGGCCAGACACGGGGAGGCCTCACGTGCCGCCATCAAAGTGGGGTCTGTGCCGCGCTGCCACTGCCAAGCCACACCTGGGTGACGCACATGGGGATNGACGCACATGGGGATGACGATGGGGAGAGCATGAGGGGGAGGATCCAGCACCGACCTGGGATCCCGTGGGAAAGGCACCCGGAGCCCGTGGAGCAGCTTGTGTCCAACACCTCTGGGCCAGCCAGTCACAAACTGGTAGCCAGACACGAGGCAGCCAGCCAGCAGAGCCTCCTCGCTGTGCTCGTGCAGTCACACGACGTTCTTCGTTCTGGTGGCTCGTGCGGAATGAGCCGGGCTCTGCTGTGCTCCCCGCTGCCCCGCGACATCGTTAGGCCGCTCAGAGTTTCTTCAATCACACCCTTCCTTCCGAGGGCCATCGGGACGCTGCTCACCCCTGCAGCCGCCAAGGTGTTTGGGTTGGACTGGGATGAAGGCTTGCTCGCAGCGTCCGCGATCCCACGGGGAGTCCGGCCCGGGAAATCGCCCACCGCCCTTCCCCCAGGTCACAACCGCTGCCGGTGCTTTGATGTGGCTGTCCCACTCAGCACCCGCACTGGAGCTGCCCGGCGCTGCCAGGCCGTTACCTGTGCCACAGCCACGGCCGGGGCAGCGCAGCGCTCCCTCAGCTTCACACTCCAGCACAGCTCTAACCCAACAGCTCCGCAGATAAAACCGGGTAAATCCGGATGCACCAGTTGCACTGGGACAGGGAGGGCACGCACGCAGTGGCAGCTGGCTACGTGTGTGGTCTCGCCTCTCGAGTAACTCTCCCAATTGATTTCCTTCAGGTCCTGCAGGCACAAAGTCTGACCAGACACCCCAGAAGAAACCCAGGTCCTTGTGGTTCATCTGCAGCGCCAGGGAAGCATCACGCTGATGAGGCCTTCCAGTGGTTCTGACTTGATTCCCAGGAGTACAGTCCCCTCGAAGCAACTTCTATCCTCTCTGTGCTGTCGTTCTGAGGCATTCCCTCCAGCCCAGCACCCGGCGCACACCCTGGAGCCCTGCCTGTGGAGGGCTTCCTGCTGCCCAGGGAATTCTTGAGACCCCTCCCAGGAACCCTCCCCAGTTCTGCAGTAGCAGCCCTCAAGTCCCGCTGCTCGTCCACTGCTGCCGCAGGAAGTCTGGGCAGCTTACAGCACTGAGCATTGGGCATGAACAGTGGAGACCCCAGAGATCCCCAGACACCCCTGACCACCCCATCCCTGTGACCGGTTCTCTTCCCATCCTCTTCCACCGCCGTGCCTTGCCAACACCTCACCTACAGGCACCCGCCCTGCTGGCTGCATCTGAAGGAGGACCAGGTCTCCAAGGTCTGGCCTGAGACTCTCGGTGCCAAGGGGTTAAAACTTGACACCCACTGGAGTGGGTGCCCAGTGAGCAGCCGCAGTGCCGGGGCCAGGCCTGTGGGCAGGCAGCCTGCTCGTCCTTTATGGGAGCTGAAGGGCTGCGGGGTTCCCTCCTGCCCTGAGCTGGCTGCCAGGTAGGTCAGTGGTGCCACCTGTCACCCATCGAGCTCGGCACCAGTTACCAGGATTTCTGAGAGCAGCCCGTGCAGCTGATAGCGACGTGGCAACCGTTTCCCCATTACACATGTGGAGAGTCAAGGCTAACCTGCGACTGGAGACCGAGCTCAAAGCAAACAAACCCCAAGCAGCTGCAGCTTCATGAGGCCCTGGAAGCTGCCGGCACCGCAAAGCGGCCGAGCTCTGTTTCCAGCTCTTCCCGATGCGCTGCACCACGGCGTGACACAGCTGCAGGGGACTGACTCCTCCATCACACCAGTCGGGGTCACCTCCCGCACTGTAGTGGCAGCCTGGGGTATCCTGCACCCTCACACCATCTCAGCTATTGCCCGTGTCCTGCAAGCGCTCGCAAAGCACCGGGTGGGTCACCTGCCCCCCTGCTCCAGCGCTCCGCAGGCTCAGGAGACTTCACGGGGGCTACCTGCATCTCGGTGCTGCAGCCCCATGCCTGCAGGCTTGTCCCAGCACAGCTCAG
>VZRI01000645.1:1509-40353 GCA_013397515.1 Upupa epops
CCTTCAGTGGCATCAGGGGAGGGTCAGGTTGGTTGTCACAAGGAATTTCCTTACTGGAAGAACTGTCAGGCATTGGAACAGCTGCCCAGGGAAGGTGTTTAGTCCCCACCACTGGAGGTATTGAAGAGGTTAGCTGTTGTGTTGAGGGATTGGGTTTAGTGGTGCTGCTTCGGCTGGGAAAAGGTTGGACTTGGTGATCTTGAAGGTCTCTTCCAGTTGATGCTGTTCTGTGATTCTATGATTTTTTCGAACAGCTAAACTGCCATTGTCAGACAAACAGTGGAGAGTGTTGTTAGATAATTCGCAGCCTCCTGAGCACTTTTCTCCTGTTCTAACAGTAACAGTAGTGAACACTGTACTACTGATAGCATCACAGGATGGTCTGGGTTGGGAGATCAGAGCTCTCCCGGTGCCAACCCCCTGCCAGGGCAGTGACACCTCTCCCCACACCAGGCTGCCCCCTCAGCCCCATCCAGCCTGCCTCTCAACACTGCTGGGGCTGAGGGAGCAGCCACAACCTCCCTGGGCAACCTGGGTGAGGGCCTCAGCCCCCTCCCTGGGAAGAATTTCCTCCTCAGGTCTGATCTCAAACCTCTTCCAGCTCAAAGCCACTGCTCCTTGACCTGTCCCTACAGACTCCTGTAAAAAGCCCTTCACCAGGTTCCTTCCAATCCCCTGCAGGGACTGGTAGCTGCTCTTAGGCCTCCCTGGAGCCTCCTCTTGTCTAGGCTGGACAGTTAAATGATTTCTCTTTGCCCTACAGAACTACAGGGAAATGATTTAGCTCCGAATGTCTCTGTAACTGAGTGTATGCAATACTGGTTGAAGCATCTGAGTGATGTGTTGTCTCCTAATGAAGAGGTGTGGAGGAGGCCTTGCATGCTGCCAGAGTGAACAAACTGCACAGGAATGTGAAAGAGACTTAAGACATCATAAAAACCCTAAAATATCCACTTCTTTCTGCAGGAAACCATGCTGAGAAGTCTGAAAGGATTGATCTACCATCCTCTAAAGGTGAGTTCTGACCTAGCACAGCTGTTAGCAGTGTTTCCATCATCCTGTCTTCTGGAGCAACCAGATGTCCTTCCAGTCAGCACCTACTGCTGTGGGGTCTTCTGCAGACCTGTGATGTGAACTCCCGGTACAGGCAGAAGGAGCAGGAGCTCTTGTGTGGTCCTGTGTTTTGATTTGCTGGACAGGGTGAGGATGGGTGAGGGAGCCTGATGCACTGCTTTCAGCACCAGGGAGGTCTCCCCTAAAGTCTTGGGGGCAGCGTTGGGCCCCTCCGTGCAAGAAAGAGATAGAGGAGCTGGAGTGGGACCAGAGGAGCAATGAGGCTGGAGAAGGGACTGGAGAGAAAGGTTGCTGGGGAGATGCTGAGGGAGATGGGGAGGTTCAGCCTGGAGAAGAGGAGACTCAGGAGGGACCCTCTCCCTCTCTGCAGTCCCTGGAAGGGAGGCTGCAGTCAGGGGGCATCGGGCTCTTTTCTCAAGCACCCAGTTCCAGGATGAGAGGGCAGGGCCTGAGGCTGCCAGGGGAGGGTTAGGTTGGATATTCGGAAGCCCTTCCTCCTGGACTGCCCAGGGCAGTGTGGAAATCCCCATGTTTGGATGTGTTGAAGGACAGCCTGGTGGGGCCCTGGGCTGAGCTGGAGGAGCTCGGAGGGCTTTGCCAGCCTCAGTCATTCTGGGATTCTATTACTGTTTAACCTTCTGCAGTGTCTTAACCAGCTTCTTTGCTAGAGCCTAGCAATAGGCAGCCATTAATGGGGGCAACTTCACCATTGCCTGTTCCTGGGGATGAGGCCCTGCTTGTACAGTGCTTGTGATGGCAGCCTGTAGGAATCAACATCTCTTCAATTCCAAGATGTGTAGAATCCTGTAGGAACAGCTCCACCTTACGACTCCTGACTCCCTGATTAATCTTCCTGAGCCACGTGATATTTGCTGCCATTTCAGGGATCAGGGTTAGACTGCTCTGTGTGGCCTCTGGCCGATGGAACTCTCTGCGCTCTGAGGATGAACCAGTAGCAGCAAGAGGAGAATGCAATCCCGACAAGGGATTTTTAGTGCTCTGTCCTTTAAACTTTGTAATCTCCTACTAAACAGCTTTTCACAGCAGTAGTTTGGTGTTGAGAAAAAAACAGTTATGTATTATGAAGCCCTTCTCATGGAGAGGGGGATCAGAGCCTGGACTGGACTGCCCAGGGCAGTGGGGGAGTCACCACCCCTGGAGGTGTTGAAGGGCAGCCTGGCTGTGGCCCTGACTGCCCTGGTGTGGCCACTGGGATGATGTTAGGTCCCGGGCTGGGCTGGAAGAGCTCAGATGGCTTCACTAGCCTCAATCATAATGGGATACTGTGGTTCATTCATTCCTTAAGAGGAGAGTGAGTGCTGAGGTGCTGATTTGGGGTCTGCTATGCATTTGACGTGGGTTAACACTCCATTGTGACCCTCTGTTTTCAAGACGCACTGTGGACAACTCAGATAACAGCAGCACTGTGTCAGTCCATGGAGAGATGAAACAGCTGCTGCTGTCCCTAACCTCTAGTTTAGGGCTACTCCCATCTACACAGACAGACAAATTAGGAAACGACTCGCTCTGGTTAGTCAGAGCTGGCAACTGCTGCAGTCAGTAAGGTGGAGGGTGGCTGTCAGCGCTGTTTGCTGTGGTCACAGCTGCTGTCTGGAGGACGAACTTTTATTCATTAATCACAGACTCACAGAGTGTTTTAGGGATTGAAAAGGACCTTGAAAGATCATGCAGTCCACCCCCCCTGCCACATCAGGATCCCCAGGAAGAGGGAGCCAGGCTCTGCTCAAGGGGGTCCAGTAACAGGACAAGGGGCAGCAGGGATAGGTAGGTTGGAGCAGAGGAAGTTCCATGGAAACGGCAGGAAAAGCTTTTCCCTGTGACAGTGACAGAGCCCTGGAGCTGCCCAGAGAGGCTGTGGAATCTCCTGCTGTGGAGAGACCCCCAACTCCCCTGGATATTGCTATGGGATCTGCTCTGTCAAGGGGGTTGGACTGGAGAATCCTAGAGGTCCCTCCTGCCCCCTGACACTGTGACTGTGCAATTTGCCATCTGATGGTGGGTTTGTACTCTGATTTTGTTTTGTACCTCATGCTACCTCAACTCCCTCGCAGCGTCCATGTGGTGAGCATGCAAAGCAAAGGAGAAACCTGATCTTTACTACTGTAGTATTTGATTGCTGAGGAGTTTGTTGTCTGTTGGCCTTTGTTTCCATAGCTGGACCATGGCTACTCCCTCCACACAGCAGCCAGGAGTTGCTTCACTGCCATCATGAGCCCGGATGTCCAAGCAGTGGCAGGGACACCACAAGCAATGTTCTACACCAGCGAGAGCGACCCGGTAAGTGACTGCCACAGCTGTTACTGGATTCCATCAGTCTGCCTGTGCACTCACTGGAGCCAGGAGGGCTTTTACAGGGCTTGTGTTGTTATGGAAAACATCAGGACAGGGAATTCACAGCCCTAAAGCCATCTCAAAGGAAAACAGATTGAGGCTGTGCAGGGCCAGTCCTCTGGGAACTGGTATTGATTTCCTCCGTGCCGTTGCATGGATGAGACAGAGCGGATATTGGAGAAGCTCTTCTGTGGCTTTGCTTGTCATCAACCACCATTACTTTCAACTCCCCACTTACTCTTCTCTGCCTCACCTCCCCACATTGGCTCTGAAGGGTGGGTGGGACACAAAACACCCCACAGACAACCTCAGCACAGCACAGCTCTCCAGCATCGTAATTCCAGCCTCATACTCTGTCTTGAGCACAAAATGAAGTGGAATAAATGAATGGAAGAAGCCTTTGAGGTGTTTTTCTGCTGCCTCTGTAATTGGAGGCTTTCAATACTGATTCCTCTGAGGTCTCTATGGAAACAGCAGCATGCAGATGATCTGAACTCACGTGATGCCAGCACCTCTATAGATCGCACAGAAGAGTCCAGATGGCAGGGATTGTCCCAACTGTCCTGGGCCTACCATTTGTGTTGCCAGGCAACTGGCTTTGGCATTCCAATTCCATGGGGCTGATGTTTGGCGACAGCCACCATTGCTTATTAATTCATCAGCTCGATGTTCCTGCCACTTGCTGCTCCTGCAGCAGATTGGATGCTGCAGCAGAGGATCCAGGGCAAAACCCCGTGTAACTCTGCATGCAGCCTTGTGCACAGTGAAGTCCCATAAAGAAACGGATTCAGAAGAGCAGAGAGAAAGGAATTTTTTAAGAAGAGTTGGTTTGTGCCAACCTTTCCACGGGGAACCTTGATGGGACCGAGGGGGAAGATGAAGATGACCCATTGTACAGCTGTAGGAAGTGAAGAATGAAGGACTTTGCCCCAGGGGAGGCAGCAGAGAGTATCACTTAACAGAGAAGGTTCCACATTAAGATGAGAAGAAACTTCTTCCTGCTGAGGGTGACAGAGCCCTGGAAGGGGCTGCCCAAGGGGGTTGTGGAGTCTCCTTCTCTGGAGATGTTTCAGACCCACCTGGACTGTTCCTGTGTCACTTGGTCTAGGGGATCCTGCTGTAGCAGGTGCATTAGACTGGATGTCTTTCAAGGTCCCTTCCAATCCATAACTCTGTGATTCTGTGAATAAAGTCTCCTCTGTGTAAGCCCGTAAACTGCACCCCCAGGCAAAGCCCTGTCCAGAAAACCTCCAGGAAATCCAACACAGAGTCACCCAGGAGAATCCTGCAGGCTACTGTCTCTGTAATTAGAGCTGTCCTCACCATCGAGGCCCAAACCCTACAACTCGATAATTCTGAGCTCTGTGAGTACTGCACAGCGGGAAAATGGAGTATTGAAGGGAAAAGGACAAGGAAATCAGTGCCAGGCATGGAAGGGGGATTAGACTTCAGATACCAGGAACAGCTGCTTCGTTGGAATGTAGTCAGAGCTATTGGGAGGAATCTCTGTAAAGAAAGGCTGGAGGAATCAAACTACTCACCTGCAGGCTGAGTTCTGAAGCAACTGAGTACTAGTTAGTTAACAGCTGTTAACTAAGCTTTCTTGTCCTGGTTTGGGTTAGTTTGTGTTGATTTGGATCTCTCAGGGTCTTGAAAATAGCGTGAAACTGAAGACAGTATCGATAGTAAAGGAAAAACGACTACGTGTTATTAACAGAGATAAAGGAAAGGGTTAAAAGATAAATGAATCGAAAAAACCTGCAGTGAAGCCCCTGGCCAAAGCCTCCCTCCCACTTTTCCCCCTTCTCTGTGACACAACCTGATCCCATTCTTCTAACCTAGAGAGGAAAGAACTTTCACTGGGTCAGCATAGCAGGAGAGCAGGCAGAGACTGCTGCTCTGCACTGAGGTGGAAGCTAGAAAGAGAGTGGCTTCTGCATCTCAGGGGTCTCTATGGCATCAGGGAGGAGGATATCTGGCTGTCACATTACAGGAGAAAGGGTCAGAGGGTGACCCAGACCACAAGGAACTGATTTTGAGAGATGAAAACAGACCAGAAAGCATCAGTTTCTTCCAAACTTCAACAGAGTTCCTTTGATTCTAGCAGACGACTCTGAAAGAGATCAATCCTACTGCTGTTGTGCAGGAACCAGAGCAAAAGATCAGAGAAATCCATGAAATGTAGGGCTATCAGAGCCCACTCAACCCAGTGGTTCCATAGCAGCTCCAGAATTCCCCTGCTTCACTGCCAAGTAGGATCTCCTTCCTTCACATTCTGCCTCAGCATCTGCCACTTCCTGCTTGGCTTTACTGCTTGTTTTTGTGTTCGGCCTAGAGAGGAGGAGACTCAGGGGGATCTTCTCCCTCTCTCCAACTCCCTGAAGGGAGGTTGCAGTCAGGAACGTTGGGATCTTCTCCCAGGCAGTGCCAGGATGAAAGGGCAGGCCTGAGGCTGCCAGGAGGGGGTTAGGTTGGATGTTAGGAAGCCCTTCTTCATGGAAAGAGCCTGGACTGGACTGCCCAGGGCAGTGGGGACATTCCCACCTCTGGAGGTGTTGAAGGACAGCCTGGCTGTGGCCCTGAGTGCCCTGGAGTGACTGTTGGGGTGCTGGGGGGGCCCTGGGCTGGACTGGAGGAGCTCAGAGGTCATTTCCAGCCTCAATCATTCTGGGTGATTGTGTGTTTCTTCCAACTATGGCTGAGTTTGATGAAGGATTCCCTGCCTGCTCCATTTCCACAGCCATTCTGCAGGCAGAAAGAAGGAACTAGCCTTTCCTGAAGGTTTTTGTTTGTGTTTTACCTTCCCAGGCCAAGCACACAGAGCACCATGAGGGCTGTCACTACAGCATTCCACTTGAGGAGGTGAAGGCTGTGTTTCCACATGGACTGCCCTATCGGTTCCAGCAGCAGGTACTTTGTCTTAGGATTTGTAGGGTGGCGTGTGAAGGCTGACATCCTTCAGGCAACTACAGTGCTTCCTTGGAGGAACAAGAGAGAGTAACAGGCTGCAGTACTCTACCCAGTTCTTTGACTATTCAATGAAATACAGGAATATTTTCCACAGTTACGGAACAGACTGGGTTGGGTTGGGTTGGGTTGGGTTAGGGCCTTGCTCAGAGCTCCCCAGTGCCATGCCCTGCCAGGGTCAGTGACACTTTTCCTTGCCCCCAGCCCCATCCAGCCTGCCTTTCAACACTGCCAGGGCTGAGGGAGCAGCCACAACCTCCCTGGGCAACCTGGGCCAGGGCCTCAGCCCTCCCCCTGGAAAGAATTTCCTCCTCAGATCTGGTTTCAAGCAGCCCTCTACAAGCTCAAAGCCACTGCCCCTCATCCTGTCCCTACAGACGCCTGTAAAAAGCCCTTCCCCAGGTTCCTTCCAGCCTCCTGCAGGGACTGGCAGCTGCTCTGAGGTCTCCATGGAACCTCCTCCAGCTGAACAACCCCAGCTTCCTCAGGCTGTCCTCAGAGCAGAGGGACTCCAGCCCTTTGAGCATCCTTGTGGCCTCCTCTGTCCCTGCTCCAGCAGCTCAAGGTCCTTGTGAGGGTCTCCAGACTGGATGGCTCTTTGTACCCAGCTGGTGTGGACTGCCTGCTTGGATTTAGGAAAGGGATTTCTGATGTCAGTTCTTCACTCAAGATGATTTACCTTAGATTGATGATTCCCCTTAGATAAGGGGAGAACAGAGGACTTTCAGACCATGCACAGCACTGATCAGAGACAGACCTGTGCCAGCAGTTGACTTTATTCCTTTTCTCAGATCAAGACCTTCAATGAAGCCTGTGTGATGGTGCGGAAGCCAGCTCTAGAGCTGCTCACTTACCTGAGAGGCTCCAATTTTGCCCACCCGGCCGTCAGATACCTGATCTGTATCCTTTAGCGATTTCTAGAACCCGAACTGAGTACAAGCTGCTGAGTTCACACCAATGAGGTTGGTTTGGACCCTGTGGGTTAGTCCTCACCTTGACTGTTCAGTTTTGTTGCACTGACAATCACAGAAACATTGAGGCTGGCAAAGCCCTCTGAGCTCCTCCAGCCCAGGGTCACTCATCACCCCAGGGCACTCAGGGTCACAGCCAGGCTGTCCTTCAACACCTCCAGGAATGGGGCTTCCCCCACTGCCCTGGGCAGTCCAGTCCAGGCTCTGATCCCCCTTTCTGGGAGGAAGCGCTTTCTAACATGCAAATCCTGGCAGCTTCAGGCCCTGCCCTCTCGTTGTGGTGCTGGGTGCCTGGGAGAAGAGCCTGACCCACCCCGACTGCACCCTCCCTTCAGGGAGTTGAAGAGAGGGAGAAGGTACTCCCTGAGTCTGCTCTTCTCCAGGCTGAACCCCCCCAGCTCCCTCAGTCTCTCCCCAGCAGCCTTTCCCTCCAGTCCCTTCCCCAGCCTTGTTGCTCCACTGGCTCCACTCCACTCAATCTCTCTCTTGAAGGGGGGGGGCAGCACTGTCCCCAGTACCTGCAGGAATGTCTTGAAGTGTCTGAGGGCACAGACCAGCAGAGCTGAGGGAATGGGAGCCCTCAGCTTTGACGTAGCGCTGATCAGGAAGGTATTAATCCACAAAAGGAGCCCTTAGGCTGCAGTCCCCTTTGTGATGGACGGGATGCTTTTTCAACTGTCTACCCCCCTGTGAATGAACTGCAGTCAGGTCAAGGTGGAAGTGTTTGTCTAGAGAGTTTCCTTCATCAGTACCTGCGTGAGACGGTGAGAAGGGGACGGGGAAAACCATGATCCTGTGTCACGTCATTCACTACTGTGCGAAGCAGGGCTGGCTGGTGCTGCACATCCCTGATGGTGAGAATCCAGCATGGTCTGTGTTAGTGCTCACACGCAGTGATGGGAAAGATGCTGCTTCAAGAGAAAAATAGAGTGTAGCCCCCAGCAGAATAGCTTGGGTTTCCATAGTGGAGAAGGGTTATAAAATCATGGAATCATGAATGTTGGAGGAGACCTCCAAGCTCATCCAGTCCAACCATCACCCCAACCCCACCGTAACTACTATACCCTGTCCCCCAGGGCCACAATGACTTGGGGGTTGAACCCCTCCAGGGATAGCAACTGCCTCCCTTCCTGGACAGCTGGTTCCAACTCCTGAGCATTCTTTCAGGGAAGAGGTCTCCTCATGGCCACCCTCACCCTCCCCTGGGGCAGCAGGAAGCTGTTTCTTCTGTTCCTGTCCCTGGGGACTGGGGAGAAGAGACTGACCTCCTCCTTTCTCTACCTTCCTATTAGGCAGCTGCAGACAGCAATGAGGTCAGCATTTTCTTCTCAGCCTCTTCTTCTCCAAACTGAGCAGCCCCAGCTCCCTCAGCCTCTCCTAATCAGCCCTGTCCTCTAGGCCCTTCCCCAGCTCTGTAGCCCTTCTGTGGCCCAACTGCAGTCCCTCAGTGCCCTTCTTGAATCAGAATTTCAGTGATTTTCACCTGCTGTCAGACTTTCTGACCTCAGGGGTCAGACAAGGGACAGACTCTGTGGGTCTGCATGGCATGCTTTGTTCTAAAGGGAGAGGCCTCTCTACTCAGGACATCAGACTGCTGTTCCCAGTGTAGCAGAGTAAGGATGAGCAAGACAAACCCCCCAACACCATAGAGTGATTCTGACTAAATGAAGAAGAGAAAAGCAACTGTTTCCTGTTGTTTCCAGCTCATCTCTGGGTGAAAAACTGCAAGGAGCTGCTGCAGTCATCTTACAAGAAAGAGCGGCTGGATCAGCCTCTGCAAGCATCTGCCTGGCTCAAGAACTTCAAAACCTCAAATGAACGATTTCTGAATGAGGTCTGTGGAGCTGGTAGAGTTATTCCAGAGTCACTGGGGCTGGCAGAACCCTCTGAGCTCCTCCAGCCCAGAGCCCCCATCACCCCAGTGTCCACACCAGGGCACTGAGAGCCACAACCAGACTGTCTTTCAATGCCTCCAGACATGGGGACTCCCCCACTACCCTGAGCAGTCCACTCCGGGCTCTGATCCCCCTTTCCAAGAGGAAGGGCTTCCTAACATTCAACCTAACCCTCCCCTGGCAGCCTCAGGCCCTGCCCTCTCATCCTGGTACTGGGTGCTTGAGAAAAGAGCCCAATGCCCCCTGACTGCAGCCTCCCTTCTGGGGACTGGAGAGAGGGAGAGGGTCCCTCCTGAGTCTCCTCTTCTCCAGGCTGAACCTCCCCAGCTCCCTCAGCCTCTCCCCAGCAGCCTTTCTCTCCAGTCCCCTCTCCAGCCTCATTGCTCCTCTGGTCCCACTCCAGCTCCTCTATCTTTCTTGAAGGGAGGATCCCAGCACTGCACCCAGGACTCAAGGGGAGGTCTCCCCAGTGCCCACTACAGGGGGACAATCTCATCCCTAGCCCTGCTGGCCACCTCAGTGCTGATCCAGGCCAGGATGCTATTGGCCTTCCAGGCCATCCCCTGCCCTGATTACCTCAGGGACTGCATGTGGCCACATTGCCCTTCAGCAGAGTTCCAGATCTGCCCCTTTTTACCTGTCTTAAGTGTGACGAGCAGTCAGTAGGTCCTCACTGTGGGGCAATTGATGCTTCTCCCAGGGTTTTGAGAGCCAAAGGATTCCTGCCCTCCAGAATTCCCTCTGCACCACTCTGTTCCCTTTCTAATCCCAGTTCTCTTTCTGCAGATAAAAACACAACAAAGCTATGTGTGGGGCAAACGGGACAGCACGGAGGAAGGCAGGCCGCTGGGGGAGGTGGTGGAGCAGGTAAGGAGGATCCTTGCTGCTGGCTCGGGCTCAGCTTTGTGAGAAGACCCTGTGATTTACATAGAAGATACTGCTCCTAAAGACCTCACGTGTTGTAGGAAAGTGACTACCACTAACTAGGTAGCTACAACAACAGTCCATGGGGAGGACATAGTAGGTCTGTGAGGTTGGTTGGACATAGAACTTGAGGAGTAAGAGAGTTTGGAGAGTCCCTTGTGGTGCTCAGAGCATTGGATGTGAGAGGCGACATTGTTACCCATGGCAAGTAAAAGGCTGAAGTACTTAATACTGCCTTTGCCTCAGTCTTAGTTGTCAGAGTAGTTATCCTCATGGCACTCAGTCCCCAGAGATGGGGTTGGAGATCAGTGCAGTCCCCTCCTGATCGAGGACATAGTAGTGAATGACCTGCTGGATACCACTGGGGCCACATCACCACTGGGTGAGATCCAGCCTAGAGTGCTGAGGTTACTGGCAGAGGAGATGGCCCAGCCTCTCTCCACCATCTGTCATCGGTTCTGGTAACTGATGAAGGAACAGGGGAAGCCCGCAGTGGTTGGAAACATCCTGCTGTGGCAGCCAGCTACAGGAAGGGCAGAAGGGAGGATGCAGGGAACTCCAGGCCTTTCAGCTTGACCTGGAAGATTCTGGAACAGTTCATCTTGGGGGTGATTGTGGGGCAGGTGCAGGGCAGCCGGGGGCTCAGACCCAGACAACCAGAGTTCATGACAGGTAAATCCTGTTTAATGTGGACTGGACTGTCCAGGGCACTGGGGAAGAACCCATCCCCAGAGGAGCTTAAGGACAGCTAGGCTGTGGCCCTGAGCACCCTGGTGTGGCGACTAGGGTGATGTTAGGCTCTGGGCTGGGCTGAAGGAGCTCAGAGGGCTCTGCCAGCATCAGTGATCCTGGGATGCTGTGACCTTCCCACCATTTCATCATTAACAACAAAACCCACACAAGTTTTGTGTCTTTTCCTTCTTGCAGGGTTTAGCTCGTGTGAGAAACGCTAGCGATGCCGTGGGGGTTGTGTTCAAAGAGCTGAAGCAGCAGTGTCAAAGTGGCTCCTTCCGACTCCTTGTGGCGGTGGACGGCGTCAACAGCCTCTGGGGAAGGACTACACTGAAGAAGGAAGACAAAAGCCCTGTGAGAAGCAGATCTGGGGGCGTTTGTTCTGTGAGGAAGAGCAGGGGAAGGGGATTCTGTTCATCTTTGAGCTCTGTAGTTACCCCAGTGAGCTGTAGATGTCTTTGCTGGCTTGGAAGGACAAGCAAAATTCATGTTGAGATGATTTTTAGTGAAGAAAGTTCTCTAAAGAAGAAGAAAGGCTGGGGAAGTTGAAGCAGGAGGGGTTTGGACTGCAGTGCTGGATAAAAACAGCAAGAAAAGCACCAGAAGGATGAAAATGATCCTTCTGGTTGGTTCCTGATTTACAGTGGGGGAAGGGAACTGATGTCTCAGATAGGAGAAAAAGAGTGACAGTGAGCATCTTCACCAGGTTTCTCCAGAGGAGCTGACACTCGTGTACAACCTGAGGAAGCTCCTGAGGAATGACTGGGTGAGTTCCAGCCTGCGCTACTGGCTATGACAGGTGTGAGGCTGCACAGAGTGGTCCTCTGGGAATACATCTGTGGGTGCTGGCGGGTGAAATCTTCACGGGAGCCACTGGTGTGCGACTGCAGCCCAGCAGGGCAACACCATTCTGAGCTGCAACAGCAGAAGTGCATCCAGCAGATGGAGAGAGGGGATTCTGTCCATTTGCTCTGGGGAGACCTCCCTTGAGTCCTGTGGCTACTTCTGGAGGCCCTAAGAGCAGAAGGAGCTGGAGCTGGATCTCAGAGAGCTGGAGCCCCTCTGCTGTGGGGACAGGCTGAGGGAGCTGGGGCTGTTCAGCTGCAGAGGAGAAGGCTCCAGGGGGACCCTCTAGAGCCCTTCCCACTCCTGGCAGGGGCTGTCAGTAGGCTGTTCCCAAGGGCAGGGAATGACAGCACCAGGGGTCCTGGTTTGAAGCTGGAAAAGGGCAGAGTGAGGGCAGAGCTGAGGACAAAGCTGTTGAAGCTGAGGGTGGGGGATCCCTGGAACAGGCTGCGCAGAGAGGGGTGGAGACCCCATCCCTGGAGCCATTCAAGGTCAGGCTGGCTGGGGCTCTGGGCAACCTGAGTGCTGGGTGCCCTTTGGGGGTCCCTTCCAACCTTGTGATTCTGTGGCTCGTATCTTGAGCCAGAGGGGCTGAATAACCCTTGTGATACTATTCTGTCATTTCTGAGCTAACGAGCAGAGGGTCGAACACACTCAGAGTGACAGAAGTCCATTGTGATAGAGGTTTGGGATCAAAGTTAACTATAGGATCCCAGAAACTGGTTCCTTGCTTGGTTGGAGCCCCGGGGTGACTCCTGCACAGTCGCTGTGTGCGCAGCTGAGGGGATGTCTGATTCCCATTCCCTTGCAGAGTGGAGGTGCTGTGGTGACAACCCTCAGCCAGACTGGTTCACTCTTCAAACCCAGTTCAGCCTATCTGCCGCACGAGCTGCTTGGGAAGGTGAGTCTGGCCACTCTGTTCCTGTCCATCCCCCCAACAGAGGGAAACAGAGTCGCAGGATCTTTTGGTGTGGACAGACCTTTAAGGCCCACTGCTGGAGCACCACTACCCCTAGTTCCTCAGCACCAGCTCCACACTGGTTAAAACGCCCCCCCCCTCCAGAGCTGGGGACTCCCCCCTCCTCGAAGGGACTGGGACCCCTCTCTAAGGGGCTAGGTACTCTGGGCCCGGTAATGCAAGGGGTCGGGTGGGGAAGGCCCCGGCCTCACCCCGACTCCACCCCAGGAGGGATTCGATGCTCTGGACCCCTTCGTTCCCATCGCGGTGCCCAACTACAACCCCGTAGAGTTCGAGAGCTGCTACTGCTACTACCGGGATCGCCGGTGGCTGCAGCATCAGAAAGGTGGGTGCAACCCGGGGCTACCGGAAACGGTCTGGGGCGGCGAGGACCGGGCCGGGGGTTACTAGGGGACTGGTCCGAGGCTACTGGGGACCATCTGAGGTTACCACTTTGTTTGTTGCCTTGCAGCGCACACGGAGGCCGGACGGGAGGAGCTGCGGGCCCTGAGCGGCTGCAACCCGCGGCAGCTGGAGCGGTTGGTGGGACCGCTTTAACGTCAATAAACGTCCTCGTGTCTGCGGGCCCCAGTGTCTGCGGGTCTCGGTGCGGGGAAGGAAGGGGGAGCGGGACCTCGTGACGAACTTCCGGCGGGGCGGCAGCGCGCGGGGCAATGCCGGGGGAGGTGGTGACGCTGCAGCTGGGCCACTACGCGGGATGGGTGGGAGCCCACTGGTGGCGGCTGCAGGTGTGGGAAGGAGGGTGACTCTGGAAGGCGAATAACCCGGTCCGGGGCGGTGAGAGACCGGAAGGATGGTGGAGGGGTCG
Organism: Upupa epops; assembly: GCA_013397515.1. Taxonomy (NCBI): domain Eukaryota; kingdom Metazoa; phylum Chordata; class Aves; order Bucerotiformes; family Upupidae; genus Upupa; species Upupa epops. The sequence goes on from VZRI01000645.1 coordinate 15,058, forward strand.
GTGCCGGAGCGGTGCGGGATGCGGAGAGTCAAAGCGCGGGGTTCAGCCGCCCGCCCGCTCCCTCCTTCCCGCAGGCCGCGGTCCCCGCCGATGCCGCCGAATTCTGCCGCTCTGTGCTGCTCCGTGCGGGAGGCACGGACTCGCTTACCCCGCGCCTGGTCGCGCTGGAGCTTAAAGGTACCGCGGGGAGGGGAGATACAAGGACCAAGACTGGGACTACTGGCCCAGGCAGGGGGTTACTGGGGACAGGTCTGGGGTTATTGGGAGCATCCCAAGGTTACTGGGGTCCCGGCCCTGGGCTACTGGGTCACGCTCCCAGCGGCACCGGCCCCTCATGACTGGGCTCTCCCTCAGGCGGAGCGGGTGGGCTGAGTCCCGAGGTCGCGGAGGCCGCCCCAGGAGCCTGGTGAGTGCGGCTGGGGGCGGGAGGAGGCAGCCGTGCGGGGCCACAGCCCGGGAGCTGCCGCCGCCAATTTCTGTTGCAGGGACGGGGCCATCACCGGCTGCCTGGAGCCACCTCCGGGGGACGGCGGGAACCGCACGGTGAGGGTACGGATGGATCAGCCCTCCTCTCTCCTGCTTTTCGCCCGCCCGGGCCGCGGGGATGGAGGAAGGGGCTGTATAACCCAAGCGATTTCCGCAGGGAGCTGCTTCGTCTCAGAGAACAGGACAGCCCAGCTCTTTGGTGCCAGGTGGGTGATGATAGCCCCGGGTACGCTGTTCTGCCCTCCCAGAGGCTCCAGTTACCCAGGTGGCAGCAGACGAGAAGCTCCAGTGAGCAAGAGGGTGCTGGATGCCCTCAGGGAACAAGAAAACCGGGAGAGAAGGCTGTGAGGGACCCTCTAGAGCCCTTCCCCCTCCCCCCCAGGGGCTGTCAGAAAGATGGGGAAGGCTGTTCCTAAGGGTAGGGAACAACAGGATCAGGGGTCCTGGTTTGAAGCTGAGGGTGGGAGATCCCTGGACAAGGCTGCCCAGGGAGGGGGGCAGCTCATCCCTGGAGCCCATTCAAGGTCAGGCTGGCTGGGGAGTGCTAGCTCTGTTTGGTGTAGGAGGGTTGTACTGGGTGCCCTTTGGGGGTTCCAGGGTTCCAACCCTGTGAGTCTGTGGTTCCATGTCTTTACCTACAGAGCAGCAAATGGGTTAAGAAGCTACTGAGATAAAGCTGTTTCCTTTATTCAGGAGGATGCTGGGCGCTGAAACAATTTTCCCCTCTTCATATCCATCTCACTTGCAGGGACAGCTCCCACCTCTCCACAGTTCACAGCTTCCCAAGACACTGAGTCAGGCAGTGCAGAGCAGGTCTGGTCTGACTGCCTCAAGGTGCAGCTGCATCCTAAGAGCCTCTACATTGTCCGCCAGTTCATGAACGATGGGTAGGGCCCAGAAGCTGGGTGCAAAATCGTCCTCACCAGGAGCAGAGATTTACCCTCAAGGACCAAAAGATGAAGTCTCTTTTTGCTTTTCTCAGGGAGTGCGGTGTTCTAGAAGCCTTTGGACAAGGTGAGAGTCTCCTGCGGGACCCTGGCTGCGCAGAGGAGCTGGAAGATCGGCTGCACTTTTATGCGGAAGAGTGTGATTTCCTGCAGGTCAGACAGCTCAGCCCAAACTCCCGTCTCTTCCAAGAGATCTTGTTGAAGGGGGGCAGCATCCAAGGTTTCGGGTCTTGTTTTACCCAGGGCTTTCAAGTGCTCTGTGACCTGCACAGTGGATTCTCTGGAGTTGGTGCCAAGGTGACAGAGCTGCTGTGTGATGAGTATTCAGGAAAAGGCATCCTGAGCTGGGGGCTGACTCCAGTCAGGAGTGATGCCGCAGTGAGTGATCATCGGGGAAGAACAGCTGGGACTGGGCTGTTTTCCTTCTCTGCTTCTTTCAGACTCTAATGGTTGGATTTTCCCACCTTCCGTCAGGACTGCCAGAAGAATTTTTACAGAGTGATGAACACAGCCCTTGGCATTGTCCACCTCTCCAGTAACAGTTCACTCCTCTGTCCTCTATCGCTCAGTGGGAGCCTGGGCATCAGACCACAACCTCCCATCAGGTTTCCCTACATCGACTATGATGTAGGTTCTGCTCAGAAACCCCTCCCTCTGTTGGCATTTAGCTGTTTCTGATTTACTGAGAGTTTAGAGGGTTTCAGAGACCCTCTAGAAGTAGTTTCTGGGGTTTCCCAGTGTCCTAAGCAGGGAAGACTCTTTTTCCTGCCTTAAGTGCTGACTTCTCATTCCCTTAGATTTTCCTCCTGTGAGAAGCATTAACCTTCCTCCTCACAGCAGCCTTTCCACTGCTGTAGCTGCCTTTGCTATCAAAATGCAGCTTTACTGCCTTATTCTTCACTGGTGGAGGATGTAGAACCAGCGAAGGGTTTAACTCTGAGCAGTAAGGAGCTGCTGACAAGAAAACTGGTGCCACTGAAGTTAGGAAACAGCTGATTTGTTTTCTAAACCCTGAAGTAACTGTCAAACCACAACCTGTTAAAAAACCAGTGCTTATGGTTTGCTTTAGGTAAAACCACAACAGTTAAGGAACAGAGAAACTAAACGGCCTCTCAACTCTTCCATCCCTCCCTTTGTACAGGCATCACTGAACTACCACAGCAGTGCGATCCTGGCAGCAGCTCTGGACACCCTTACTGCTCCCTACCGGCTCTCTGCCTCTCAAGGTTCCATGCAGCACCTTGCTGAAACACTCAACTTCTCTAGCAGAAAGGTGAGGGTCCAGGGAACAGCAGTCTCTCCTCCCTCTAGCGCTGCTGCTGTTCCACAGTGGGATGTGGGCAGAGTTCTAGGTGGTCATTTGGCACCCGCTCTGACTCCAGGTAGTGGCTGCATGGGCTTCTCTTCCCTTTCCTGCCCTCCAAGGCTGCCCACTCCCTGCTGCTCTGTCTGCCCACCAGCAAGATGTGCCCTGGCAGCTCCTGTCTTCCTGCCCAGAGCAGAGGTGCAGCAGCTGCTTTGCTCAGTCTGTTGTGCTGAGAGGATTTTGCAAAGGAAGTTATGGCAGGTGAGAGACTCCTTCCCCTGCAGAGCGGATTGAGTGACTCCTGTAAGTCATCTGCAACCCTACCTGGGCATCAGCTGAATGAGGAACAAAAGCCTTGTGACCCCCAGTTACCTGGTACCAACCTCACAGCAAAACTGCCGCAAAGCAGCTAGAGTCGCCAGCAAAATCTTTCGAAAACTGAATTAATCTTCTTCTTTGCAGCCACTGTGCAGGGAAGAAGCCACCTTCTCTCCTCCCCGCCTGTGAGAGCACTGAGCAGACGCTGCACAACTACCTACACACTGTGTATCCTGGGGCATTCAGGTTGGGAGCAGTCTGTTGTTTAGAACTGGGAACAGGCAGAGCTCTGAGTAACTCTTCCCCTCCTTCCTTACAGCACAGCTTATGTGCTGGAGCAGCCATGCAGCACCCTACCTCCCTACCCCCAGTTCTTCTCTCGTCTTGTGAGCAGACAAGGCTTCCTGCTGGACCAACCTCCCAGTTACTCCTCAGCAGGTACCAGAAGCCCCTTAAACTGCGACAGAAAGATCTCAGGGGGGCAGGAGGGTCTGATGGAGATGAGAGGGATTGTTTTATTTAAAAGAAACCCCAATACTTGAGTGCTAAGCAGCTCCTCTGCTATAGTGGGTTCAAGCAGAGCAGTTGCTGATAGAGCAGAACCTGTGTGGACTGGCATATGTTTTTCTTTGCAGCTGTGGAAAGCATCCCAGTGTTAGCAGCCCTGCAATCATCTCCAGTCCTGCAGTCGCTCCTCTCTGGTCTGTACAAGGATCTCCGGAAGCTGAACACAAGGCGATGTGCCAGCTTCTTTGCTGCTGGAGTGGAACAGGATGACTTTGAGGAGGCTTTACAGGAGCTGAGAAGTCTGTCTGAGTGCTATGAGACAGGGTTTGAAGCAGATGAGTCTGAAGATGAAGGAGATTCAGACTAACTTCTCTTTATTAACAGAGATAGGAGGAGATGGGGGAAGAATTCTTTTCAAGTTCGCTTTGAAAATAAAGGGATTAACTTTCAAAACAGCCCCAGTGCTGCGGCTTTCTTTCCCTCTCAGTGAAATCCTGCTACCCAGGCCAATAGAATTCATGCAGCTTATTGCAGTTTGGCTGCAATGCTGCTGTTCAGTTGGATTTGTGGAGAAAACTTAGTGAAATGAATTTGTTTTGCCTGTTAGAAGAGGCCCAGGGCTGTCGGGGAAAGACTTCAGCTCCAGAAAATCAACACCAAGGGGGGAAAAAACTTGACCAAAGTAAAAGACCCTGCGTTGGTTCCACATGAAAACAGAGCTGGTTATAACACAGTATTTACAGGTCCTTTCCAAACAACTAGCGGCCCAATCTCCACTACCTAGTGACATCAGTGTCCAGAAACATCAACTTTCAGTTGTTTTCCCCATGGAGGTTGGAAGGAGGGTGATCTCCCAGCACCTTTCTTCTCTCCTGTTTAATCCAGAGGAAGAAAGGAAATAAAACGAAGGTGCTCTCTCTCATGCTTGCTGTCTCTCCCGCAAGTACCTGTGCAAATGCTTTTCCTCTATCCACAGCACCTCTCTAGCAGCAAATTCACAGCTTGTCCAGCCAGACAAACATCAGTCATCAGGCTCTTCCTCAGAGAGCAGGAGGTCTTTATCTGACAGCTGGTCCGTGTTGCTGGTGCTAGTCGCATCTTCCTCATCTTCAGAACTCCCATCGCAGGAGGTATGAAACAGCCTCATCAGCTCTCGGAACCTGTGCGATACCTGAGGAACAAGGGAAATCCCAGATGACCTGAAGGTGGTACCAAAGTGCAGTTTCCCAGTACAGGCCAACCACAGTATCCCAGTTCAGGCAGGATTCAACCACAAACAGGAAGAGAGATGCAAGAGCACTGGGTTATTCTGTAACGGGAAGGAAGTTACAAGATTTCTGAGCGGTGAAGAGGGGAAGGTTCAGATGGAGTCCAAGAGACCCTCCTTATCAAGCCACAAGGCTTGCAGACACAAGTAGTAGTGAGTAAAACAATTCTGGTACCAACTGACATCAAGAGTGGCAACCAGAATGCAGAAAGGACCCTGCAGGCCTGAGTTTTGACCCCACTGACCCAGATCTGAGGGGTTTATTTGCTCCCCCCACTGCTCTGATCAAATTAGCCTGGAGGAGACCTTCTCCCTCTCTCCAGCTCCCCAAAGGGAGGTTGCAGTCAACGTGGGGGGTAAAGCTCTTTTCCCAGGCATCCAGTGCCAGGATGACAGGGCAGGGCCTGAGGCTGCCTGGGAAGGGTTAGGTTGAATGTTAGGAAGGCCTTCTTCCTGGAAAGGACATCAGAGCCTGGACTGGACTGCCCAGAGCAGCGGGGGAGTCCCTGTACCTGGAGGTGTTGAAGGACAGCCTAGCTGTGGCCCTGAGTGCCTTGGCATGGCTGCTGGGGTGATAGGGGTCCCTGCCCTGGGCTGGAGTTGTTTAGAGGGCTTTGCCTGCCTCTGTCATCCTGGGATGCTGTAAAGTTTGGGAGATGCTGTGAGCTGACCCCAGACCCTTGTGACATCCAACAGCCAGCTATCCCTCTCTATAGCCCTCTAAGACCCTTGGAATGCAGAAGGGCCTTCAGTTCCTGGCTTGCGGAGTGGCAGTCTTTGCCTGCTCTCCTGCCACATAGACCCAAGGAAAGATAATCCATCTTCCATTTCATTTCTCTATTTCTTAGAAGCGCATGATCCTTTTTGCCTTAGGCAGGGTAAAAAGGGTGGGGGAGACCTTGGCTGTAAGCTTTATCCCACAGGGTTTTTGTTTTATCTGTCTTTTAACCCTTTGTTAATAAAACAAGTACTACTCCCTCACTATAAACACTGGCCCTGGTTTCCCATTCTGTTTCAATGACCCCGAGAAATCCAAACCAGCATGAAAGAATCCAAATCAGAACAGATCAACTCAAGAGCAAACCTCTGCCTTCCCTCCCACTCGCTGCAGCAGCCCCTCTCACCTCGCTGGCAGTCTTGTTGCCTAGTTTTTGTGAGATGGCCTGGAAGGTCTCCAGGTGGGCTCCTTTCTCCTGACAGGTGGTCAGGATGACTCTGTCAGCCTCCCTGCAAAAGAGCAGCACAAAGAGGTAGGAGTTTACAGTTTAGATTGGATCTTGGGAAGAAGTTTTTTCCTGAGAGAGTGGTTGGGCACTGGACCAGGCTGCCCAGGGAAGGGGTGAAATCCTCATCCCTGGAGGGGTTTAAAAAGCAAGGAGCTAGAGCCCTTGAGGCCATGGTCAAGGGTTGGGGAGCTGTTGGGGTGAGGGCTGGGCTTGATGATCCTGGAACTGCTTTCCAGCCAGGAAAACTCATGATGGCAACCAAACCCAGCTACTGCCACTTAAACCACCGTGAGCCCTGCTCCCAGGTAGGGATCACAGCAGATGTGGAACCTCCTCTGTTCCAGGTCATACCTGGTGCCCCTTGTCCTGTCCTTGGGTGCACTGACCTCCACCCTTCCCAGAGCTGTCGACATGCATGGAGTCACCCCTCAGCCTCCTTTTTTCCCCAGCTTAAGAGCCCCAGCTCCCACAGCCTTTCCTCATCAGGGAGATGCTCTCCTCCATCACATATGTTGCTCTGCACTGGACTCTGCAAAGCAGCTCTGTGTCTACGACAGCTCTCACCGTAACAGAATTCATTTGGTTTAAACTTTGTGAAGGAGAAAAATCCATTTTCCCAGCTTGAGGGACTGTGACACTTAGCCAGCCACGAGCAGACAGTCCTGCAGGACCAAGATAGCTGTGACAGATTAGTTAGAGGAAACAAAGCAGAAATATTCCAAGGGAGGGGGCAGAAGTCAGTAAAATATGAGAATTCAAGAGGAAAGATACAAAATACTCTGCTGTGAAAGCAGAAGCCAAATGCTGACTGCATGGAGGATGCAGTTCTGGCAGATACCTGGTCCATAGGACAACTTTCTCCCCAGTGGAGCTGACTTTGCTGTTCTTAGCACACACCGTTGCCTCTGTAACTCGCTGCTGTTGCTGCTCCTCTTCCTTCTGGCTTGGGGAAGCAGTAACCACTCTACATTCCAGCTGCTCTGACTGCTGATTTCCCTGGAAGCAGTTGTTTGCCTCTGACTTCAGTTCACTCTCAGGAAAATCACCAGTGCAGGGTGCGTTGCCTGTTTCCACCGTGTAACTGTCAGGGGACTGTAAGCTGCAGCTCGTAGCCAATGCTGCTTTACTACTCAGTGTTGCCTGGCCCTGCTTTGCCTCAGCTTTTCCTTCCAGGGGCAAAGATGGTCCCTCAGTATCTCTCACACCTGATTCTGCAATGTGTCCTGAGGCAGCAGGTTGATCTGATGAACTGGAATAAAGTTCTTCACTCTGACACAAACTCCTCTGGGCAGAGGAACTGGGTTCTGTTTGACCCTGTGCTGCAGAAGAACAAGGAGGCGGCAGCAGGTCTCTCCCAGAAGAGTCAATAGCAGCTCCTGGATGTTGCCAGTTTAGCGCCTCACTCTCACTTCGCGTGGTGCAAGGGTAGTCTTTGGTTTCTTGAGGTAGAGTCAGAGTAGCTTTTTGTGACTGTACCCATCTGCGGTCAGAGTCCCTCTCCTTTGCAGCACTGACTCCTGCTCCTCCAACCTGGTTATCAGGCAGTGCAGCTTTTTCAGCAGATGGATGTCTGCCAGAGCCAGCTTTTCCCTCCAAGTGAGATCCTGCAAAGAAAGAAATCAAACAAGCTGAGAGCAGCAACAAGAACATTTTCTGGGGGCTTTGTTAAAAATTATTCCAGAGCACAATAAGAACAGTTTAGGAACTACAATTCTGCCTACAGTTAACCCACTCTGGACTGCTTCAGCTGCTGCAGGTTACTAGAATGAGCTGCTGCGTGAACCACAGAATATGAGAACCACTGAGGCTGGAAGAGCCCTCTTAAGCTCCTCCAGCCCAGCCCAGGGCCCCCCCATCACCCTAGCATAATCAGGCCTGGACTGGACTGCCCTAGGCTGTGGGAGAGTCCCTGTGTCAGAAGGTGTTGAAGGACAGCCTGGCTGTGGCCCCAAGTGCCTTGGTGTGGCCACTGGGGTGCTGCAGGACCCTGGGCTGGGCTGGAGGAGCTCAGAGGACTTTGCCAGTCTCAGTGACTCTGGGAGTAGAATCATTCTAGTCCTGGGAATCAAAGAGAAGCTGAAATGATTTCTCTAGGAAGGAAAGGCCTTTTATACCCTGCTTATCCCAACTGGATGAACAGACTTTAAAGATTTAATTTAAAGAGATGACTAGGTGGTTTCACTTTCTCAAACCAGTTGCATTCTAGTCCTTCCCCTGCTCCCCTGTTCCCATCTATGTGAATTGGAGACCACCCCCACATACCTGGAGCCACATGGTCCCCTTTCCTAGATGTGGGTTTTACTCTGCTCTGGACATCCTCTCTCTCATCTCTGTTTTCCAGACTTTCTTCTGCGTGTTCCTTTGATAATCCTGCGTCTTTCCCTTCAGGCTGAGGACTCGCTTCTTGCTGAACCAGCTCCTGAGAATCTTTATTCTTACAGAATTTGTTCTCACACACCTAGACATCAAGATCCAGAGTCGCAGTTACCCAAAGTATTCCTTGGGGTACCCTGACAACTACTTCCCTCAGGCATGACATTTGCGTTCAGAATCTGTTTTCACTAGCATTAACAGGCACAGTTCCTTCACACAGTGGCCACAAAAGCATCTCCCACTGAAAAGCTTTTTCTTAATTCCCAAGGACATAAAAATGGAGACTATTTCACACAGCAATGAGGGGCAGGAGGAAGGGAGCGGGTAATACAATGCGGGGGAAGGCCAGGTAGTGCAGTCAGAGTGACACACTACTGGTCAGCTTGGGGTTTACTTTCTTGCTCACACACGAGGCCCAAGGCTGGCCAGAACACCACAACGGGGTGTCTTGGTGTTAAGATCGACCCATGATGACACAGGGGGCACTCTTGGCAGGACTCTACTTGCCATTCACCGCTCCAAAGACTCGGCCTATCAACTAACCTTACTACTACAATGGCTGCAGGTCCTCCTTTTGCTTTTCTTTAGCTTGAGATAGCTACTCCCTTCATGGCAGGAACATGAACATTCCTTCATCCCATCTACCCACTCGACCTCCTGGAAACAGACATACTGCAGCTGACAACGGTGCATGGAACACAGAGAGGGCATCAGGGGAAGGTTAACCCACAGGGAGCCAGGAAGGGCTGAGCAGCATTCTGCAAACATCCATAGGGCACTACAGCCATTACAGCGCCAGCAAGCAAAGCGCAAAGGAAACATTTCATCCCCTCTCTTCACATCTTTGTAGGCTGCGGTCCTGTCTCTCAGGAGGACACAGCTATCCTCACAGCATGCATCTGCTCCTAGTCCAGCTATGGGGACTAGCTAGGTACTCCAAGCCTACCTTGTCATTGTTCTGGCCTCCCATCTCTTTCCGCTTCTTGGTTTTTGAGGATGAATGCATCTTGGGTGGCTCATCCTCCTCCTCTACGTCTGGCAGAGACACTTCTTCAAAGCCATCAAACTAGAGAAAAGACACATACAAAGCCCGCTCTGTGGTGACAGTGCTAAAGCAGAACAAGCAGTATCTTCCTCATCAGCTTCGGACTACTGAGCTCAGCTTTGTGTGCTCAACATTCAGGAGGATTTAACAAGTCCAAAAGGATTAGACAAACACTCAAAACAGAATCATGTGCTTCAGTGCACTGACAGCTCTGCCACTGCAGCCTCAGGTTTGAGTTCCTAAGGTTCAAACACCCCACTTATCTGAGGAAAAGATTCCTCTACCTCATACTCCTTCTCTTCTGTCCAGTTGATCTCCTCAAAGTCTCCCATGCGGCTGGCTGAGGGCCGTAAGTGATCGAAGAAAACAGAGAACTCATCCTGCAAGTGGTCATGTCCTTTCAGTAGCTGCCACATCTGGGTCTTCAGCTGAGAGAGAGAAAGAGAACTCAAAGATGAGTTTTTCATTCCATGCAGTCACATCCTTCTCTAAATGACTATGGAACATTGAGGCATCTCAGCCCTCCAGGAAGGGAGTTGATGCTTGTGTTTACATCACTCTGTTAGCAGTCCAAGATAATCCCACAGCCAGCTATTCAACTGCAATGGAAGTATCCCCCTCAAAATCAAGGTGGAGGAAGGAGAGAGGAGAAACCTTTCCCTAATTAGGAACGGCTGAGGGAGTTGGAGCTCTTGAGCTGGGAAAAAAGGAGCCTGACAGGTGACCCCATGGATGCTGACAGCTCTGGGAGGGACAGAGGTCAGGAGGAAGGAGCCAGGCTCTGCTCAGTGGCACCGATGGACCTGGTGCCAGCCAGAGCAGAGGATGTTCCACATCAAGATGAGAAGAAGCTTCTTCCTGCTGAGGGTGACAGAGCCCTGGACAGGGATGCCCAGGGGGTTGTGGAGTCTCCTTCTCTGGAGATGTTTCAAACCTGCCTGGACTGTTCCTGTGTCACTTGGTCTACGGGATCCTGTTGTGGCAGGGGGGCTGGACTGGATGACCTCTCGAGGTGCCTTTCAATCCTAACTGTGGGTGAAACAGTGGAGGTACCTGTGAAGATGAGGAGCTGCAAAGAGGCAGCTTCAACTCCCTACCAAACCCCACAGATGGAGATGGCTCCTCCTCAGCTCCTGTGGTCACACAGAGCAGCACAAGGAGCTTTGAGGATAATTGCTGTCACGGGCTGACCTCAGACACCCTTTCATTTTCCATATGATGAGGGACGGTTGGACATCCCTTCCCACAATTCTATGGTATCTGCAATGTGGAAGGGAGTGACCTCTCCAGGTTCCAGATTCCTTCTTGGCTTCCTTGTGTGGGTTGCGAGTGACTCTGTTTCTGCTGTGTAGGGGAAGACAATTAATTCTCCCTCTTTTCCTCTCTATCTGAGGAGATCGGTACCTTGACAGTGGTGCTAGAGCAGAGCAATGGTTACTTCACCAGAACAGGGGAGAAAAAAGGGTGGGAAGAGGGAAAAAGAGAGAAGCAGTGGGAGGAGGGCACAGTTCATCTTCAACCCCTTTCTGTTAATAAAATTGCTTTTCTTTTCTTTACTGTTCTCTTGGTCCCTGTTTTTAACAGATGTTTCAGCAACCCAAAGGATTCTAAAATCAAGGCCAAGTGCAAGGTCCTGCACCTGGCTCAAGGCAATCCCAGGCACAAAGATAGTCTGGGTGGCAAACACACTGAGAGGAACCTTAAGGAGAAGGACTTGGGGGCAATGGTTGATGAAAAACTCAACATGGGCCAGCAATGATTGCTGATCCTGGGCTGCATCAAGAGGAGCGTGACCAGTAGGTTGAGGGAGGTGATCCTCCCACTCTGTTCTGCTCTCGTGAGACCCTATCTGGAGTAGTGCATCCAGGTCTAAAGCCCCCATCACAGGAAGCACATTGACCTGTGGGAATGTGTCCAGAGGAAGGGTATGAGGATGACTGGAGTGCTGGAGCACCTCTCCTATTGGGACAGGCTGAGAGAGTTGGGACTGTTCAGCCCATAGAAGAGGAGACTCTGGTGAGATCTTAGAGCAGCCTTCCAGTACCTGAAGGGGGCTACAGGAAAGCTGGGGAGGGGCTGTTTCCAAGGGCTTGCAGTGGTAGGACCAGGGAGAATGGTCTCAAGCTGGAAGAGGGGAGGTTTAGACTCGAAGTCAGGAGGAAACGATGAGGGTGCTGAGACACTGCAACAGGTTGCCCAGGGAGGTTGTGGCTGCCCCTCCGTGGAAGTGCTGAAGGCCGGATTGGATGGGGCCTTGAGCAACCCAGTCTAGTGGAGGTGTCCCTGCTCATGGCAGGGGGGTTGGAACTAGATCTTTCAGGTCCCTTCCAACCTGAACGTTCTGTGAACCTGTGAATCCATGAGTCTCAATCAAGATAACTGCTGTGAGAGGAAGAATATACCTGGATGTCCCATTTACCTCTGCAATCTCCTGAGGGAGACAGTCAGCACAACCCTGCAGAACTTTGATGATCTTCTGATGGTGGGCGGGATTCTCAGCAAAACAGATTTCCAGCTGCCTGAGGAACTTCCGGCTTTTTTCAAATGCCTGCTGCTCTTCGAACTGAGCAAAAGACAAACAGTCACCACTCATGTTCTGCAGTGCATTGCCACACATCCCTAGTCAGGCTGAAAAGCTATGAAACTCCTATCTTGCTCTTCATTTTCCATTTGTATTGCTACCCACTGCAACATCAGAAAGAGGTAGAGGAGTAGAATCAGTCATTAAGAGAATCCCTGAATGACTGAGGCTGGCCAAGCCATCTGAACACCTCCAGCCCAGCCCAGAGTCCCCCCTCACCCTAGTGGCTGCACCAGGGCACTAAGGGCCACAGCCAGGCCAGCCTTCGACACCTCCAGGGATGGGGATAACCCAGTGCCTTGGGCAGTCCAGTCCAGGCTCTGATCCCCCTTTCTGGGAGGAAGGGCTTCCTAACATCCAACCTAACCCTCCCCAGCAGCCTCAGGCCCTGCCCTCTCATCCTGGCACTGGGTGACTGAGAGAACCCGCTCTGACTGCACCCTCCCTTCAGGGATTTGGAGAGAAGATGATCCTCCCTGAGTCTCCTCTTTCTTCTCCAGGCTGAATCCCCACAGCTTCCTCAGCCTCTCCCCAGCAGTCTTTCCCTCCAGTCCCTTCACCAGCCTCATTGCTACTCTGACCTCACTCTTGCCATTCAGGGGAGCTGTTGCTTTCCTTCTATTCAGAAAGTCTGTGAACAGATGAAAGCAGAAGACTCATTTGCCAGACAAGAACCCACTCCAGGAGCTGCCTCTATCACCTGAAACTCTGCAGTCAGACTCTGTGCGGGGATTGGGAACCAGTAATAAGAGATGTAAACAAGAAGCTTTTCAACTCCAGTAAACCAAACTGAAAGGGAAGTTGATCGTTCTCTGTTCTGCCCTTAGGAAGACTCCCTTACTCTTCCATCCCAGCAGCTGTCACAATGTCTCCTTCCCTCCCACCTACCAGTCCGCACTCCAGAGCCTGTTCTGGTAACAGAAAGGCAGCGAAATCTGTGAGCAGCTGTGGCCAGTCGTGAAGCAGCTTCTGCAGAGTGGAGTAGAGATCCACAGCTGTTCGCTTGTCCTTGCTGATCTCAAAGTCATAGATGACGCGGAGGAAGTCCTCGTACTTCCCGGGAATGTGCTGCAAGGCTTCCCGCACCTGCAAGCGCAAACGGGGACACTGAAAGGGCTGAAAACACCCAACAAGACAAGAAATTAACTGGGAGAGCTGATCTCCAGCTCCTAAACAGTTCTGCAGCTTTCCTGAGCAAAATACTTTCCCGGACAATAAATATGAGCTGCTCCCAACAGATAGGGAAATCAGTTCCAAGCTGATGGGATTCTGGTACCAACAAAGTGATACACAATGGCAAGAGAGAGACAGAGACACAATGGAGAAAGAGACAGACAGATAGACAGACAATTCCTAGAGTCACAGAGACAGAGAGACAGCGAGACAGCCAGCCAGCCAACTCCTAGAGGCAGAGCAAGAGAGAGAGCGAGAGAGACAGACAGACAACTCCTAGAGTCAGAGCGAGAGCAAGAGAGACAGACAGACAGACAATTCCTAGAGGCAGAGCGAGACACAGACAGACAATTCCTAGAGTCAGAGTGAGAGAGAGAGTGAGAAAGAGAGAGACGGACAACTCCTAGAGTCAGCACGAGAGAGACAGAGAGACGGACATTTCCTTGAGTCAGATCGAGAGGCCGACAGACAGACAACTCCTCTCGACTCGGAGAGGCCCAGGCAGACAACTCCTCTCGAGTCAGAGGCACAATTCCTAGAGGGAGAGAGAGGCACAATTCCTAGACAGGCAGAGACAATTCTGAGAGACAGAGAGACAGGCACAATTCCTAGATGAGCAGAGAGAGAGACAGACAATTCCTAGACACAAACTGAGAGAGAGAGACAGACAATTTCTAGATAGAGGGAGAGAGACTGACAATCCAAGAAAGAGAGAGACAGGCTGACAATTCCTAGAGAGACAATTACTAGAAAGCGACAGATAATTTCTAGATAAACAAATCTTTTTTAAACCAGTAAGAACATTCTATATAAATTCAAAATAATTTCTAAATAAATAATGTCTAAAGAATTAGTATTAACAAACCATTTCTTAGTCACACAAACTAAGTAGTTTCTTTAATGACTGATCTCAATTATTCCACAAAATCAAATAAATCAATAAATCCAATCATTTCTATCAATACATCAAATGGAAATCAAAGACAGCTCAGTAAGCAAAGCCCAAATACATGGTGGGGGAGTTGCTGTGAAGGAAGGTAACCCATCCCAACCAGCTGTAGTACCCCACCCAGTTATTACTGGTCCAGGAATGGACTCTGCTGGAAGACTTGCAAGCCCAATGCTCCTGGTTCTGCTCTGCTCACCCTGCTCAGATAGGCTTGGGCAAATGCCAGGTCCTTTTGCTCCCTCAGTGGATCCCTCTCCAGGATGTCCTCATCGTACAGGAGGAGCAGCTTGGAGGTATCTTTGCTGCCACGAGCCCGGCCTCTCTTACTTCTGGTTCGGTGGGAGCCCCTGGTCTTGCCAGGGGCTTTCATGTTGTCTCCTGTGAAGAAGCACAAAGGAAGTTGTTCCCTAGTTAAGGAAGCAGAGCCACAGGGAAGATGTAGGGAGGGGAGCATCTCCCTGGTGAGGAAAGGCTGAGGGAGCTGGGGCTCTTGAGCTAGGAAAAAAGAAGCCTGATGGGTGACCCCATGGATGTTGACAGCTCTGGGAAGGGTGGGGGTCAGCAGGAAGGAGCCAGGTTCTGCTCAGTGGCACTCAAGGACAGGACAAGAGGGCACTGGGTGTCAGCTAGAGCAGAGGAAGTTCCACATCAAGATAAGAAACTTCTTCCTGGTGTGGGTGACAGAGCTCTGGAAAGGGCTTCCAGGGGGACCGTGGAGTCTCTTTCTCTGGAGAAGTTTCAAACCCACCTGGACTCTTCCTGTGCCACTGGATCTAGAAGAACCTGCTGTGGCAGGGGGGTTGGACTGGATGATCTTTCAATGTCCCTTCCAACCCCCAAGTGAGATTGTTCCATGGTTAAGGAAGCCATCCCATGGTTTTTCCATTCCCTGGGGCAGACAACTGCCCTTCTGGGTCAATTTTGCAATGGAAAAGTAGGTTTTCATAAGTAGTGATGAGTTACCTAGTTAAGTTATCTCCATAAAAATGAATGATCAATGTATCAGTCATTAGTTAGACTTGCTGATGTATTTTAAATCTAATCTGTTGATAATTTATTTTGAATTGTTTCTTTTTAGAGCACCTCAGAGAAAGAAACCTCTGGGTCCAGCAACAAGGCCATCCCACAATTCCATGATCCTATTTCCTCACACCACAAGGCCCAAAGGAAACCACTGGATTTACCTGCTTGCAAACTGTGGGCTTCCACCTGTGGGGCTGTCTTTGTCAATGTGAAGGCAGATTTAGGTTCCTCTGATGGATCTCCACAGATTTCATCATCTTTCTGCAAATTCTCTATTCCTTCCTCTTCCTCCTCTTCCTCAGGTTCTGAGTTCTCCTCCTGAGAATTCTCTTCCTCAGAATCTCCCTCTTGGCTTAAGCGCCTCTCCGTTGCAAGCCAAGTCAGCTTTTCCATTGTCTCCTTAGAAAACGACAGAGCAAGAGAGCGACAGAGTGAGAGATAGAGAGAGAGAGAGAGAGAGAGAAAGAGTGACCCCAAAATCAGAACCTCATCGATTTTTTCTAGTGTTTGTTTCAAAGTCATTGAGCAATCAGCTTACTCCATCACAACCCCAAGAGCCCATTTCACATCCCAGCAGCTTGAGGATCCTACAGACAGGATTGAATAGGGCAAGTTATTGTATCCTGCATACAAAGCTCTGACTATCACTTTTACGAGTCACCATTCTCTTAGGATTCCTTGCTGATCCTATGCGTTCTTAAAGAGAATCTTTAGGAGAAGGATGAAAGGATTGGAGCAGTGGTAAGAGGTTCAGAAGGAGAGAGGGGTAAGATGTGGTGGCAGGTGAGGTCTGCTGCTGTAGGAACTCCTGTTGCCTGCATGTCACACCACACACACCTTCCCCTCCTCTAGTTGTTGCCACCCTTCCCATGATGGCTGAAAGAGACCAGAGTAGGCTGAGGAGCTGGGAGCCATCAGGACAGCCACGCTGCTGCTTTCAGTACTGTCCTGGATGCCCCCTACAAGTTTGTGAGTAGGTAAGATACAGAAAATGGGTTCTCCTCTACTCTGCCCTACTGAGACCTCATCCTCCAGTTCAAGAGATCAGCTGGAGAGAGAGCAATGGAGGACTGTGAGGACAATGAAGGGACTAAAAAAGCTGCCCTATGAGAAAAGGTTGAGAGATCTAGGGCTGTTCAGTGTGGAGATGACTACAAGGGAATCTCATTAATGTCTATAAATCCATGAAAGCTGGGCAATGAGAAGGCAGGGACAACCTGTTTTCACAGGTGCCCTGGGATAGGATGAGGGCCAGTGGATTGCAGCTAGAGCACATGATATTCCAACACAAGAGGAAGAAGAACTTCTTTACTGTGAGGGTGACAGAGCCCTGAAACCGGATGCCTAGAGTGGGTGTGGAGATTCCTTCTCTGAAGCCTTTCCAGCCCTGTTTGGATGCCTCTCTGAACGATCTGCCCTCATTTTGGTCCTGCTCTGGCAGGGGGGATGGACTTGGGAGGTCCCTTCCAACCCTGGACAGTCTGTGATTCCATAAAGGTTTGTTGGAATTTTAATTCCTTCAGTAATTCCCACTTAAAGTCGCTCTTTATTCAAGAACAGTCCCAGCTAAGGGAGTCCTTACAACCCAGCCAACCTTGTGTTGGCAAGATACTCCTGGAAAACACAATTCCATGCTATTAGAGACTTAACAGTCTGGCTTTCTAACACTCTATCATCTGCCCTAACCCATCCAGGGTGTCTGACGATACCAGTATCTACCATTAGCCAATAGCTTCAGGTTTAGTTTACTGTCATGGGGTGACCCTTGACTCTTTTTACACTGAGCAGCCGGATATCCCTTTATCCCTTTCAACAACTCTGAAAAAATCTTTGAATGCAGAAGAGATTGTTTTCTCTGGTTTCCAATTCACTGCAGTGAGACTGCTTTTCTGCTACACAGACCTAGTGAAAGTTAATCTTCTGAAAGACACTTAACCTCCTATCTCTTCCCTTTTGTCTCTCTTAGGAGGGGGTCATGACTATTTCATATAAGGAGGTGAAAAGGTGGGATGGGAGGGAAGTGGGGAAATCCAAAAGCCCTGAGTGATTGAGGCTAGCAAAGCCCTCCGAGTTCCTTCAGCCCAGCCCAGGATCCCCCAGCACCCCAGTGGCCACACCAGGGTACTCAGGGCCACAGCCAGCCTGTCCTTCAACACCTCCAGACATGGGGACTCCCCACTGCTCTGGGCAGTCCAGTCTAAGCTCTGATCCCCGTTTCCAGGAGGAAGGGCTTCCTAACATCCAACTGAACCCTCCCCTGGCAGCCTCAGACCCTGCCCTCTCATCCTGGGGCTGGGCACCTGGGAGAAGAACCTGAACCCCCAAACTGCAACTTTCTTTCAGGGAGTTGGAGAGAGGGACAAAGTACCCCGAGTCTCCTCCAGGCAAGTCTTGGTCAGGCAGAGACCTTGTCATTTAACCCATTCTTTACTCTCTTGTAATAAGACTTACTCTTCTTTCTCTACTCTAATACTGTCTCTGGTTTTCTGTTGTGTTTTAAAGACCCTGAGCAATCTAAACAGGCACAAAAGGATCTCAACACTGACTTTTACCTGAAGCTCTGGGACTGAAAGAACCGACTCTTCGGAGGCCGATGACATTTCTTCATCCTCATCCTGTGTAAAATCATCAAAGTCATCTTCTTCCTCTTCTTCTTGACCTTCTTTCTCTCCTGCAGCTTCAGGGCCAGCTGGTGTCCCAACAGACTGGCCATCTATACTGGATGAATCCTCAGGTCTTCCTAGCGGACTACTGAACTCCGCCTCTGCATCCACTGTGCAAGGAAGGTTATTCGGAGACTCACTGCTCACCTGTGGTCCAGCAACAACTGCATCCATGTGCTGTTCACCACAGGGAGACGACTGCACAGCTCGATGGTCATCTTCTCCCTTCTCCTCACACAGAGGATGCTCCTTCTTAGATTCTTTCAGGTCAGCTGAACACCTGCACGCAGCCTCCATGTTCAGCTCCTGCCCCAGATCCAACAGGAATTCTTCCTTCACTTTAGCACATGAACGATCCCTCTTCTGCACTGGATTTACTTCCTTAGTGACATCACTGGACTCTGCAGGTTCCGTTTTCACTGTCTCACTTGGACCTTCTAAATGGGGCAAAAGCTCCACAGAGAGTGGCTCTGGAGTGTTCTCATTCCCTTCTACCACCGTCCAGTTACAGCAGTCACTCTTCACCTTCTCCTGACTGCTGCTACTTGAAGCAGCAGGATTTGTACCACACTCCTTGGGGGAGACAGCGGAGCATGAAACATACAGCTCCGGAGGTTCAACCTTGGGCTCTGACACAGAGTAGGAGCTTTTGTTGTTTCCAGCAGGGCAGGAGGGAACAAGATTCATCTGCTCTTCGTTTTCAGCACCAGATGAAGCAGAAAGACCAACAGGGTTAGAAGAGACAATCAGTGAAGGGAGTGAAGAAGTCACTAGGGGCTGATTTAAGGGACAGGGGAAAGTGGATGGATTCACCAGTAAGGTTGTAACTGGAATGGCCTGAGTACCTCTGCCCACTGCTGTATTTATGGGCTGGATCATGTTGCAGCCATTGCCTATATTAACCACTTTGACTGTGGTGGCAGGAACAGTGAGGATGACAGGAGATGGCTGAATCAAAGGTGAAGCCTTGATCAGAGGGGTGGATTTGGTCCCTTTTCTCTTCTGGTAGCCTTTACGGACACAAGGTTTACGTGTTCTACCTCCAGCTAAAGCTGGCAACATCAGTTTGGGCTGTAAAGTTACTGGGTTTGAGGGCACAAGAGGTGGAGGGACAGCCGCTGGGAAAGCTTGTCTGGAGTCTGACTGTGGAGTGGAGAGCATGTTTTGGAATTCCAAACCATCCCCACTTCCTCCCACTGCTGGAGTATTCAAGGGCTGCACCCCCGGCACAGTCTGCATCACTGTGGCTGGCTGGATTAGCCGAGGAATCTGAACCATAATTTTGCTGGGAGGAGCCTCTGGCTGGGACAACTTCAGAGTCTTCTGGACGTTAACAGGGTTGGAACTGGGCTGCAGGCAAGGGCTTGGTCGGATGAGGACAGGCTTCAGTGCTGAAGACCTCTGCCTCCTCCATGCTCTCCTAGAGAATCGGTTGGCAAGAGGCTTAAGGGTCAGTACTAACCCCTTGGGTATGAGCAGAGGATATTTCTCATCATATTCTGGGTCTGAAGATTCCTTTCCTGTCCCCAGAAAGAGTGATTCGGCATCTGGAGAATTCGACATCTCCCTGGCACCTTCTAGTTGCTTCAATTCACCCTGAATGGCTGGCAAGCTGGCCTGAAGGGAAAGAAGAGCCTATTAGTCCAGACTGCTCCTCCATCATCACCCACAAACAGGACCGCTGAAGGCAACCAACACTTTATACTGCTGTGTATTTAGATTCAATCAACTGGCCTGCAGGCACAGCCACTGAATGTCCAATTAATCCTCCTTGTGCAACAAATTTCAGTGACAGACACCTTACCTGAGACACCTGGTTATCAAACAAACCCCATCCCATCCAGTCACACTGCAGATGAAGAAAACCAGGCAAAAAACCCTACCCTGAAGGCCAACCCTGTCCTGTTCTGCATCAAGGAAATGTGGCCAACAGGGCAACAGAGACAATCCTTCCCCTCTGCTCTGCTCTCATGTGTCCTGTAAACAGTTCTGGAGCCCCCAGTGCAAGGACCTGGAGCTGCTGAAGGAGGGATAGAGGAGGCCATGAGGATGACCAGAGGGCTGCAGTCCCTCTGCTCCGGGGACAGCCTGAGGTAGTTGTGGCTGCTCAGCTGTGGAAGACCAGGCTCCAGGGAGACCTCAGAGCAGTTGCCAGTCCCTGCACAGGGCTGGAAGGAATCTGGGGAAGGGCTTTTTACAGGAGTCTGTAGGGACAGGACAAGGGGCAGTGGCTTTGAGCTTGAAGAGGGCAGCTGACTCTGGATGTCAGCTAGAAAGAAAGAAAAATCCAAAAGAACCCACAAAAAATTAAGCCCGCAACAACCCAGACCCCAGAGTGGACCAAGAACAGCAGGAACTACCTTCAGCCAGAAGGGCAGGCAATGTTCTTCTCTCTCCACGGGTGGCTTCCACTCACTGGGCTGAACTTCCTCGCAGCACTTGAACAGAACAGGCAACTGCTTTGTCTTTTTGTAATGCTGTGGAGACGGGAGAGAGAACACATGAGAAAAGCACTGTGGTCAGAACATCCGGCAGCTGGGGTGTAGGGGAAGGCTCCTGCTCTATCAAAGTATTAGTGTGAATTAAGTGATTCTAGTGAGCACTGCTTTCATAAGGTACTGCCCACAGAAACATAAACATCAAGAAGAAAGGCTGAAGAAGGGCTCAGTGTCACCTCAACTGCTATCTACAGAACTCGTGAAGTTCTAACAACTGTGAGGGTTTATCCGCTTTAAGTGCTTCTGCCTCCTATTTTCTCTTCAGCTTCCAGGACAGGAATCATGACATTGAATAGGTCCAAGGGCAGAGTCCTACACTTTGGCTACAGTAATCCCCTGCAGCTCCAGACTGGGGGATGAAGACCTGAGGAGTGGCTGGGCAGAAAGGGAACTGGGAGCACCGGGTGACAGCCAGCTGAACAGGAGCCAGTAGGGTGCCCACGTGGCCCAGAAGGCCAATGGTATCCTGGCTGGGATCAGCACTGGAGTAACCAGCAGGGATGGGGATGGAATTGTCCCCCTGGTCCTGGGCACTGGGGAGGCCTTCCCTTGACTCCTGGGACAGTGCTGGGACCCTCACTGCAAGAAAGATATGGAAGAGCTAGAGTGGGGCCAGAATAACAATGAGGCTGGGGAAGGGACTGGAGGGAAAGACTGCTGGGGAGAGGCTGAGGGAGGTGGGGGATTCAGCCTAGAGAAGAATGAGGAGACACAGGGGAAGCCTTCTCCCTCTCTCCAGTTCCCAGAAGGGAGATTGCAGTATGAGGCAGTCGGGGTCTTTTCCCAGGCACCCAGTGCCAGGATGAGAGGGCAGAGCCTGAGGGTGCCAGAGAAGGGTTAGGCTGGATGTCAGGTAGCACTTCCTCCCGGAAAGGGGGATCAGAGCCTGGACTGCCCAAGGCAGTGGGAGAGTCACCAACCCTGGTGGTGTTGAAGGACAGCCTGGCTGTGCCCTTGAGTGCCCTGATGTGGGGCCCTTGGCTGGGATGGAGTAGCTCAGAGGTCTTTGCCAGCCTCCACCATTCTGGTACGCTGTGAATTTGTCCAGTTGGGCCTCCAGTCCAACTGCAGACAGCACTTCTGTTTAAGCTTCACTACTTCAAAGTTTACTTGCATGGATTTGTCGGGATTACTGAAGCCAAGGACTAGGTTTTTAAGAGTCAAAAACCACTATAACAGTACTTAGAAAGCATAAAGACCTTTAAGGAAATTCTCAATGAGAATCAAGAGATTATTTTCTTTTAAGAAAAGCATCAGCAACTAGAAGAAAAGATCCTTGCAGCAAACAGCACATTGTCTCATTGGCCCTAGTGAGGCCACATCTGGAGTACTGTATCCAGTTCTGGGCTCCCCAGTTCAAGAGGAATAGAGAAGTGATTGAGAGAGTCTAATGGAGGGCCACGAGGATGATGAAGGGACTAGAGCACCAACCTTATGAAGAGAGATCAAGAGACCTGGGGCTGTTTAGTCTGGAGAGGAGAAGGTTACAAGGGGATTTAATTACTGTCTATAAATCCATGAGGGCTGGGTGTCAAGAAGGAAGAGAAAATCTCTCTTCATTGGTGCCAGGGGTCACTGGGCATGAGCTGGAGCGCAGAAGTTCCTTCTTTGCAGAAGAAGGAGGAAGAGCTTCTTTACTGTGAGGGTTACACAGCACTGGAAGAGACTACCCATGGAGGATGTGGAATCTCCTTCTCTGGAGACTTTCAAGTCCCTCTGGATAGGTTCCTATGTATCGTTCCCTGCCCTAGGTTCCACAGTCCTACTTGAGCAGGGGGTTGGACTCAATGACCTCAGAAGGTCCCTTCCAGCCCCTAATGACCTGTATACTCCTTGTAGCACCAACATCAACCAGACACACAGATCATCTCTTACCCTGATGATATTATCAGGGGCTCTGTTCATGCTGAGGTTCTTGATCCGCACTGTCAGTTGATGGGCAGTTTTGGTTGGCAGGAGATATTTGCTGATCAAAGGCTTTGGAAACTCTGTCCCTTCAAAATGCTTCAAACCTAGAGCTAATAAGCTAGAAAAGGAAGGAGAGAAAGAAAAGTCTTGTACAGAGTGCAGCAGGCTACTCAGAGTATGTCCTGTCACACAACACTGATACCACCAGTTTTCATCCTAGAAATGTCCCTGAACGAAAAAATCTCATTAGTTAGGAATGTCTTTCAGTAACTAAAATAACCTACTTGTCCTCTGCCTGGGTGAAGATGATCTTGTCCCTGGGAGGGTTTACTTTCAAGGAACACACTGGCAGTAACTCTGGGTACATGAAGACTCTCCTCGTTGCCAAAATCCAGGCCACTTGCTTTGGCAAACAGGGAAATTCATTGGCTGTAAAAAGAATTAACAGATCAGAAGAGACAGATACACAGACACATCCCAGCTTTCCTAAATGCTTTCTTGAAAAGTTTCTTTCATTGTTGTAATCAGTGAAGCTGGCAGAGCCCTCTGAGCTCGTCCAGCCCAGCCCAGCTCAGGACCTAACACCCCAGTGGCCACATCAGGCTGTCCTTCAACATCTCCAGGTATAAGAACTCCCCCACTGCTCTAGGCAGTTCAGTCCAGGCCCTGATCAGTCTTTCCAAGAGGAAGGGCTTCCTAACATCCAAACTACCCCTCCCCTGCCCCAACTCCAACTTCAGGATGTTGGGAAGAAGAAGAAGGTTCCCTCTGAGTCTCTTCCAGGCTGAACCCCTGCAGCTCTTTCAGCCTTTCTTTCAGCCTTTCCCTCCAGTCCCTTTCCCAGCCTTGTTGCTCCTGTGGTCCCGCTCCAGTGCAAAACAAGAGTGTTCACCCCTAGCGTTTAGAGTTCTCTATTTCCTTGTTTTCACCCAACATTTGCATCACCACGGGTTAAAATCACTTTCTGCTTCCATTTTTTCCCTTAGTCTGCAGTGAGAAAGCTCCTGCACAAAGCTCATTAGCTCTGTTGCTGATTTCAAGTGAGTTCACTTTCTGAGCAGCAGAAATATCACCAAAAACCCATCTGAAACCAACAGTCTGCAGCTTTATTCTCACTAGAACTCTCCATTGAATTATTAATGCCTCTTATTAATATATTAGTTGTTATTAATTGATGCAGTTATCTTAGGAAACTGGGAAAGAATTATTCCTGTGCTCCAGCCTGTCCCTGCTGTTCCCTATCCTGCCTCTGAACCCCACTTGGCAGAGTCTGACTCCATCCTCCTAACCCCCACCCTTCCCAGAGCTCTCAATATCCATAACGTCCCTTCCTCAGGCTCCTCTTCTCCAGCTGAACAGCAGCAGCTCCCTCAGCCTTTCCTCCACAGGTTGATGCTCCTCTCCCTTCACCAACCTTGGAACTCTGCGCTGGGTTTTTCCCAGCAGTCCCCTGTCCTTCTGGAACTGGGGAGCATAAAACTGGACACAACAGTTTAGCTGCAGCCTCCCCAGGGCAGAGTAGAGGAATAGAAGAACCTCTCTTAACCTACTAACCACAGCCATTCTATCCCACCCCAGGATGCCACTGGACTTGCTGGCCACACTGCTGGCTCCTGGTCACCTGCTGCTCAGCAGGACCCAGCAAGTCCTTTTTCCCCTGCACTACTCCCCAGCAGGTCAGTCCTCAGATAGCGTTCCAAGTCCTTCATTCACTCCTTTCAACTCCTCTGAGTACGCACCGCTCTTCTTCACAGCTTTGCCAGGGCTCCAGTCCACTTGGACCTGGGCGTGAAAGTCTTCGATGAGCTGCAGCGCTCCTTTCAGGTTACAGGGCTGGAACATGGTCTGGAACTTGGGATTGAAGGACTGGCGGAAAAGCGTAGAGCTCCGAGCAAAGTTACCTAGCTCATTCTGCAAAGTCAACCGTGGGGAGAGGTAAGAGATGGTTCCTTCGGATGAGATGGAATGGGTAAGAAAGCAAAGAAATTCAAGCAGGTGAAGGAAGCAGCAGGAAGCAGCAGAGTGATACTGCTCTGATTTTTGATGATTTCAACCCTAAACAGAGATTTATTGATCCTTTCTGGAAGTTTACTTTGTAACTCCCTTGCTTTTCAGCATCTTCCAAGTGGTGCTCGCTGTAGCAGCACTGGTTTTTAGGACTTTTAATTCCTAGAGTTTCAAAAAAACAATAAAATAGTCACAAAGCTGATAGGGTAATTAGCTGTAATGAGCTGTAATTACCTAGAACGAGGTGGACTGTTGTTTCTCTGAGCACTCAGCACCTTCACAGCAGACTAAGACCACCCTTCCTTATGGAATCC
This sequence comes from Upupa epops, assembly GCA_013397515.1. Lineage (NCBI taxonomy): Eukaryota > Metazoa > Chordata > Aves > Bucerotiformes > Upupidae > Upupa > Upupa epops. The sequence goes on from VZRI01000645.1 coordinate 39,649, forward strand.
CTCTGTTTGATGATATCAATTCAACTAGTTCAACCCTCTGAACACCCCCCGCGAGCAGCAACCATTGTTAAACCACCCGTAGCTGTGCTGTCTTACCAAGAACATCCTGGTGGTGCTGGCCTCTGAACTCAAAGCAGAGTTGGAACTTGCGAGCAGATGGATCTGAGTTAAAAGCTGGACATGCTTGAGGTAGAAAATGAGACACAAGGAGTTTATTTCACAGAATCGCTGAGGATGGCAGAACCCCCTGTGCTCCTCCAGCCCAGCAGCCCCCATCACCCCAGTGGCCACACCAGGGCACTCAGGGCCACAGCCAGCCTGTCCTTCAACACCTCCAGACATGGGGACTCCCCACTGCCTTGGGCAGTCCAGTCCAGGCTCTGATCCCCCTTTCCAGGAAGAAGGGCTTCCTAACATCCAAACTAACCCTCCCCTGGCAGCCTCAAGCTCTGTCCTCTTGTCCTGGTGCTGGGTGCCTGGGAGAAGAGCCCAATCCCACTGTGACTGCACCCTCCCTTCAGGGAGCTGGAGAGAGGGAAAAGGTCCTTCCTGAGTCTCACCCTCTCCAGACTGAACCCACCCAGCTCTCTCAGCCTCTCCCCAGCAGCCTTTCCCTCCAGTCTCTTCTCCAGCCTTGTTGCCCCCCTGGCCCCACTTCAGCCCCACCATCTATTTCTGTCCCCAGTACTTGAGGGGAGGCCTTCC
>VZRI01000646.1:114-18150 GCA_013397515.1 Upupa epops
AGATGTAACAGGGAGGTTTCATATAAATATCAGGAGGAACTTCTTCCCAGTGAGGGTAACGGAGCATTGGAACATGCTGCCCCCGGGGGTTGTGGAGTCTCCTTCTCTGGAGAAGTTCCAGACCCGCCTGGATGTGTTCCTGTGTGATTTGGTCTAGGTGATCCTGCTGTGGCAGGGGGATTGGACTAGATGAACTTTTGAGGTCCCTTCCAATACCTAATGATTCCCTTCTCCTGAGGAGCAAGCAACAGAAGAAGAGGAAATGGCCTCAAGTCGTGCCAGGGAAGGTTTACGTTGTCCATGAGGAACAATTTCTTTCCTGAAAGAGGTCCCCAGGCCTGTCCCAGTCTGCCCAGGGCACTGGTGGATTCTTCGTCCCCAGAGGGATTGAAAAGACATGGGGGTGTGTTGTGAGGCACAGGGGTTAGTAGGAACCTGGCAGTGCTATGATTGAACAGTTGGATTTAATGATCTTAAAGGTCTCTTCCAACTAAAATGGTTCTATGATTCCATGATAAGACAGTTGAACAAATGAAAAGTCATACAAGAAGAGAAAACAGTCTGCAAATATCATTTCAGTGCCATCGTTTTGAAATCTGTTTGAAATCTCAGCTGTTCTAAATTTGAACAGTTAAGAAACCAGAATAACATGTACTTAAACGATTGTGAAGCTAATCCTGATCCAGCTTTCCTATGGCTGTGTCACTGTGGCCCACAAGTATCAATACCAACAGTTCAGAGAGTTGGAGAACTAGAATCAACCTGTAGATGAAGCAAGGGAAGGAACCATTACACTCACTTCTAATTACATTTTAAAGCAGAGAGGACTGGAAAGAGAATAACAGCTATGACTTCTGTACAGGTCTTCAAACGAATAAAGAGGGCTGATCAGCAAACACAGGACTGTAATATAGGCAAGAGTTTCTGATGCATCAGGCTATCATTTTCATATAATCAGGGAGTCATTAAGATTATAAAGGACCTCCAAGATCATCCAGTCCAACCATCAACCCAACACCATCCTGCCCACTAAACCCTATTCCCTAGGGAAGAGAATGACTCCACCTCCCTGCAACCTCATTTCAGGGAGCTGTCAAATCTACAAGTTTTTTGAACACCTTCAGGGACAGCAACCCCACAACCTCCCTGAACAGTCTGTTCCAATCACTGATCACTCTGTCAGATAGGACATATTTTGTGATAAACCTCCTCTGGGGCAACTTCAGGTCATTTCCTCTTGTTCTCTTACTTGTTCCTTCACAGAAGACACTGACATCCACCTCTCTACAGCCTTCTTTGGAGCTGTTGTAAAGAACAGCAAGGCCTGCCCACAACCTTGTTTTCTCCAGACTAATATCAGTTCCCTCAAACCTCTCCTCTAGTCCCTTCACCAGCTTTGTTGCTGAAAACATGGAAGACTTTTTTCCTCTTTCTGCTGGATGAAACATGGATGTATATGAAGTATATTATGATTTGGTACAATCTGAGGGTCATCATCTTCCATGACACGTCCTGAGCTGTTCAATACTTTTCTGAGCCTCTCACCTAGTAATAGCTTTGTATTGCAATTAAATTCCTGAGTAGATTAAATAATACAAAGCAACCAGCATTTCTTCTCTTTATTTCTTCTTATTATAATATGTTTTCAGCATATGACAAACGCATACACACACACTATTGTGTCAACACAGCTGAGAGAAAACAAAGTTCTTTCTGCTTCATAAAACTCTGAGAAGAAAAGCGGGTTCAGTGCCAACAGAACTGTGGGAAAGGCAGCTGCAGGAAAATCACAGAAAAATAGATGCTGTAGCAACCTACATGGTCGGTGAAGCCAGTGCCACAACTGATATTCTGCTGTCCCTCTCACCCTTGGAGAGCAGAAATGGAGAAAAAAGATCACTTTTCTTCCCTCAGTCCCCTTGTGCTGTGCTGCCTTAGATGTGCTCTGCTAGAAGAAGGATCTGAAAGACATTCCTTTTAAGTTGGACCTCGGGGGTTGCTTATCTCCTTCCGACACATTTTAAGATAGGGGAGAAAAAAGACAGATAATTTAATGTAAAAACTTGTCTGTGTGGATTTCTTTTGTGGAAGATTTCCCTATGCAAAATGATATCCCAGATTGCTCCTGTCTTTCTCCTTTGTTTGCTTTTAGTATGTTATGTATGAAAGGTGACAATTATTTCCATTTTAATTCTTCTGGGAAGGAATTTAGGGCAGAATGCTGTCATTCACAGATTTGTAGAAAGGTTCGGCTTGGAAGAGACCTTCAATATCATCCAGTTCCAAGCGCCCTGCCGTCATCAGGGACACCCCCCACTAGACCAAGGGTGCTCAAGGCCCCATCCAATCTGGCCTTGAACACTTCCAGGGAGGGGGCAGCCACAACCTCCCTGGGCAACCTGTTCCAGTGTCTCAGCACCCTCAACATGAAAAACTTCCTCCTGACTTCCAGGCTAAACCTCCCCTCTTCCAGCCTGAAACCATTCCCCCTGCTCCTACCACTCCAAGCCTTTGTAGACAGCCCCACCCCAGCTTTACCCCCTTCAGGTACAGGAAGGCCACTCTAAGATCTCCCTGGAGTCTCCTCTTCACCAGGCTGAACAGATTCAACTCTGTCAGCCTGTGCCCACAGGAGAGGTGCTCCAGCCCTCCACTCATCCTCGTGGCCCTCCTCTGGACACATTCCAACAGCTCAATCTTCTTCCTGTGTTGGGGGCTCCAGAAATGGAGGCAGTACTGCAGATGGGGTCTCACAAAAGCAGAAGAGTGTGAGGATAACCTCCCTCACCCTACTGGTCGCTTTTCTCTTGATGCAGCCAAGGATGTGGTTTGCTGCAAGCAATCATTGCCAGCTCATGTTGAGTATTTTTGTTGACCAACAGCCCCAAGTCCTTCTCCTCAAGCTTGCTCTCAGTCTGGTCCATAACCCAGCCTGTATCTGTGCCTGAGATTGCCTCGACCAATTGCAGAATCTTGCACTTGGCCTTATTGAATCTCATGATGTTGACACTGGCCCAGCTCTCCAGCCTGTCCAGGTCACTCTGGATGGCCTCCTTTCCTTCCAGCGTGTCCACCACACCACACAGCTCAGTGCCATCGGCAAACTTGCTGAGGGAGCACTCAGTGCCACTGTTCCTATCACCAACAAATATGTTAAACACCACTGGTCCCAGTACTGACCCTTGAGGGACTCCATTTGTCACTGCTTTCTATTTGGACTTTGAGCCATTGACCACAACTCCCTAAGTGCGACCAGTCAGCCAATTCTTTGCCCAGTGAGTGGTCTGTTCATCAAATCCACAATTTTCCAGTTTGATGACCAGGATGCCGTGCGGGACAGTGTCAAAAGCTTTACACAAGTCCAGGAGGATGACATTGATTGCTCTTCCCTTGTCCACTGGTGCTGTAATGCCAACATAAAAGGCCATCAAATGAGTTAGGCAGGATTGGCCTCTGGTGAAGCTATGCTGGTTACCAGTCACCTCTTCATTTTGCATGGGCCTCATGTCAGCACTTGTTGCTTGCACTTGGAATATATTGGGTTGGAAAGGACCTCCAAAGGTCATCTAGTCCAGTCCTCCTACAACAAGCAGGGACATCACTCACTGGAACAGATTGTCCAGAGACCATCCAGCCTGACCTGACCTGGAATGGCTCCAGGGATGGAGCTTCCACCACCTCTCTGGGCAGACTGTTCCAGGTTTTCCCCCACACTCAGACTGAAGAACTTATTCCTCATGTCCAGCCTCTATCTATCCTTGTCCAGCCTCAATCTGTTCTTTTCCAGCTTCAAAGAATGACCTCCCATCCTATCGTTCCCTACCCTTATGAACACTCTTCCCTAGTCTTCTTATTCACCCGTTCTAGGGACAGGGAGGTCAGTATAAGGTTCCCTCAGAGCATTCTCCTCTTCAAGCTGAACAAGCCCAACTCTCTCAACAAATCACTGTAACAGAAATGCTCCAGCCCTCTGAACATTTTCATGGCCTCCTCCGGACCCACTCCAATAGGTTCTCATCCTTCTTGTGCTGGGGACTCCAGAACTGGAAACTGTTATAGTGAGAACATTTAGTCTGAGGATTAGTGGTCAGTCAATATAAATACATGAAAGAAGGCTTCACCATAAATAAGTGGTTTGTGGAAACATGGACTGGTTGGAGGACACTTTTGCATAAGAGTGAGGTTCATTGCTTATCCCCTTACCTGCCCAGCAGCATCTGCTTCACAATTTTTCTTTGGGTCCAGCACTTTGGGCTTGTCCACTCCTGAGGGAATTAGAATCACTAACCCCTTCCACCCCTCTCCCATTCACTGGTTCATACAGACTTTCCTCCTCGGATCAGATCAAGGCTCCTACTTTGAGCCAGGATACTGTAAGAGATGTTCACTTCCTCAGGGTGAACTATTTGCCTACAAGAGCATAGGGAAATAATTTTGCCAGTAGGGAAGTTCCCTTCTCTCCTATACAGTGTTTCTGTCCTATGTTTTTGAGAAACAAGCTGTTAGACATGGAAAATGTTCAGCAAGATCCTTCTTTTACATTAACCTGGCTTTTGTATTTCCACTGAACTCACTTCTTGGAAGCCAGTGACCCCAAGTAGTGACCCCTGTTCCTTGCAAAGAAGGCCAGTTCTGCTCATAGGATTGGATCCAATCCACAGAACCACAGAATTACAGAAGCATAGAATGGTAGAATCACAGAATTATGGAGTCACAGAATCAGTCATTGAACCACAGAATGTTAGGGGTTGGAAGGGATCTCTGGAGATCATCAAGTCTAACCCCACTGCCAGAGTAGGATCACTTAGAGCAGGTCACACAGGAATATATCCATGTGGATTTTGAATGTTTCCAGAGAAGGAGTAGACTCTCTGTGCAGCCTGTGCTGGTGTTCTCTTAGCCTTGCAATAAAAAAGGAACTTTAAAGGAACCACATGACTGAGCATAACTTCACAGAGTTTACTCTGATTTGTGGCAAACAGGTGCAACCCTGCTCTCTGTCAGTCCCACTCCTACGCTCACTGCACCAGGTTCAACAACCTTTCATTTGGTAAATGATAATAGTCAGCCACAAAGAGGTACAGAGGCCACACTGCCTTTGCACAGCAGAACATTGTCTCAGCCCCACCCCAGGGACACTGTATTTCCCTGAGGTCAGTGGTCAAGCAGCAACGAAGACGATAAAGGAAATAGAACAGTTCCCTTGAGAGGAAAGGCTGAGAGAGCTGGGTCTCTTGAGCTTGGAGAAGAGGAGGCTGAGGGGGGACCTCATTCATGTCTATCAATATGTGAGGGGTGGGTGTCAGGAGGATGGAGCCAGGCTCTTCTCAAGGTCATCTGGGGAAAGGACAAGGGGCAATGCGTGCATCTGGAACAGAGGATTTTCTTCACAGTGAGGGTAACGGAGCATTGGAACAGGCTGCCCTGGGCTGTTGTGGAGTCTCCTTCTCTGGAGAAGTTCCAGACCCACCTGGATGTGTTCCTGTGTGATTTGGTCTAGGTGATCCTACTGTGGCAGGGGGATTGGACTAGATGATCTTTCAAGGTCCCTTACGATCCCTAATGATTCTATGATTCTATAATGCCCTCTCCCTAGGGATGTTCAAGGCCAGGTTGGATGAAGCATTGGGTAATAAATGTCTAGTTGAGAGGCATTACTGCCCATGACAGAGAGTTGGAGTAGGTGATCTCCGAGATCCCTTCCAGCCTGAGTTTTACATAGGTTCTATGGTTCTACAGTGCCACGTGTATGGTTTAGGGTTGTGGCTCTTCTGGGCTCTCTTCAAAAGGCATTTGTTCAATAAGGTTATTTGGAGAGCAATGAGAATATTCTTGCTGGAGTAGCTTTTGTAGATGTCTGGGTAAGACACTGCTGAGACTTTCTGTTATTGCCTCATCTAGGCAATATTTTCACTTAATTACCATTTAAATTTAAATGAATAAATATTCCACAGTTCTTCCCAGAAAAGCCATTCTGCCTGTGACTTCTCTCCTGATCTATTTGGGACCTTTACAACTGCAAATCTCCAAGCAACCAAAATAAGAGTGTCAACATAAACACTGTGAAGGAGGATATCAGACTCACTTTAGCTTGCATGCTGGCATGGAGAAACATCTCTGTAGATGGAATTGGTTTTTTTTCCCCGGCTCTGTAAAGGGGAAGATCTGATGTCTTGTCACCACTTATGTGACCGCCAATCCACCTTCATAGATAAAGAATATGAACCACAAGATCAAACTGTTTTGTCATTATATCTCTGTATAATAAGAAAAAGACTTTGGAGTCCTGGTGGAGCACGGACTGAGCATGAGCTAGCAACGTGATCTTGTGGACGAGAAAGTCAAAGGTCTTTTGGTGCGCATGAAGAAGAGTCCAGCAAGTGAGGTACTCCTCCTGCTTTGCTTTGATGTATCTGGACCTCTCTAGTACAGGTTGGTCCAGTTCTGGGCTCCCCAGTTCAGGAGAGACAAAGAACTACTAGAGAGAGCCCAGCATAAAGCCACAAAAACTATTAGGGGAGTGGTGCACCTGCCTTATGAGGAAAGTCTGAGAGACCCGAGAGTCTTAACTTGAAGAAGACAAGACTGAGACAGAACCTAATCAACTTTTAAAAATATCTAGAGAGTAGGTGCAAGAAGGATGAGGATGGGATTTACAGTGTTGTCCAGTGACAGGATAAAGGGTAACAGATACAAACACAAATGCAAAATGTTCATCTAAACATAAGGAGAAATTTCTTTAACTGGAAGGTAAAGACCTATTAGTCTGATACTCCTGAAGCACAGATTTCACTGAGGAAAAATAGCATAAGTGTTTATTATCACTGGTGAGAGCTCAGCTTTTCATCTCTCGTTAGCACTCCCATTCTCAGCTCCAGGTCGATCAGGAGCTCCTTTCCTTCTTCAGGAGGAGGTACTTGTCAAAGTAGGGGAGACGAGGACAGATGTTGTGACACTACCCTGCTGACTATGAGATCTACAGTCCCTAAGTTTAGCATTGCAGGAAGCAATCATGAGCTCTTCTCACTGTGTGAGGTGATGTTAATACTGTATGTTTTGATAGGTAAAACCCCAGCTCGTTAATGGTCCTTATGGATCCAGCTCTCTTCTCAGACACACAATGGCAGCTCCTATCAAGCAGAGCAGCCATAGAAACTATTGGTGTTGTTGCTTTGCTGTTCTCAGCTTGGAAATCTTTTGGTAAATACATCATTTTGTCTTCCTGCACAGACTTCTATCACTTCAAAATAGTGATCCCTGACTATGTGATGCAATCAGTCCTTTCTGACCTTAAATCTCCAAATGCAGAGGTGGAAACTCTGGGGGTTTTATGACTTAACATTACCTTTTCTCTCCAGATAAGCCCATAACTTATTTGAAAATACTTTGGAAATCATAAGGTCATTAAGATTGGAAGACACATCCAAGATCATCCAGTCCCGCCATCAACCCAACACCATCATGCTACCAAGGTCATGATGATCATTCATCATCCTATCTGGGTTTGCAATTAATCAAATATTTTCCATAAATTACAAAGCTTGAGTAAGACAAATTAAACATACATTTCTGCTTAAATATGCAGCTATGCTGATTTTCTGTGCACAATACACAACAGTAGAACCTAAATATGAATGTTCAGGAAGCTTTATAAACTCAGTTTAAAAGCCCTACTTTTGCATAAAATCAGCAGCAGGTGAAAGTTTATGATCAATGTGTTTTCTTTTACTGCCATAGCATTAGTGAGGGCATTGAATTAAGACCAAGTTTCCAAGCTGAAAAACCTGAGCCATCTGGAAGGGGCTCAATAGGTGTCCATAAAGAAGAAGAAAATAGAGTGAAGAAAGTCTGAAAGAAGGTTGCAAGAATCTCATCTTCAAATGTGGACCTGTTAGGGTTGTTCACAGGAGGCTACAAAAATACCTAGAGTGTTGGAGCACCTCTCTTATGAAGACAGGTTGAGACAGCTGTGGTTATTCAGCCTGCAGAGAAGACTCTGAGGGAACCTTGTAGTGACCTTCCAGTCCCTAAAAGGGGCCTAAAAGAAGGCTGGGAATGACTACTCACGAGGACAGGGAACAATAGGTGAAAGGCCATAGTCTGAAGCTGGAAAAGGGAAGATTAAGGTTGGACAAGAGGAAAAATATTTGAATCTGAGGAGGGTAGAGAGGTGATGGAGGCCCCATCCATGGGCCCATTCCATGTCAGGCTCTATGGGGCTCTGGACAATCTGGTTTGGTGAGTGATGGCCCTGCTTTTTGTAGGACGGTTGGACTAGAAGACTTTTGGAAGTCCCTTCCAACCCAGTACCTTTGGTGATTCTATGATATTAGAAAGCAGTTGTGTGTATTGAAGAAGTATTGAGGTGGATGGTCTAGTCAAAACCCAAATGAGTGGTTTCTTTCCATTACCACTTAGTTTTAGCCTTCTCATTGCTAACTTGTGAACCACAGTTAAATCTGGACCTCAGGGTCTGTCCCACACTGTGCAACACAATTGGTACATCTTGTTTTGGATGTGAGTGATTCATCCAAGAGGAAAGGAGCAGCTCCTGACGATATTTATTTCACAATGGCAAAAATAGAGTGTGTTTGGAGAGGGAGAGGTATCCTTCCTCATGGGTGGCTAGTACACTGAAAATAATATTTAATGGAATTTTTCTCTGTGAGTGCCACATGTTTGGATATTCCCTGCTGTACAGAGGAGAGTGAGGTTTGACAGCTGGAATTTTTGCTTTACAGGAACACAATTTAAAGTCTTGGTTCTGTGTGAGGAAAAGCTGGATTGTCTCTGTGCTGACAGCCTCCCCCCCANNCTGGCATCTGAATAACCAGGCACATCATTCATGCTGACATCTGCCTCTGCTCCAAAGCAGAGCTTAGCCCTTCAGTTACACAGTCTTCGATTTCTTCTGCACAGGTACCATTCCTAAAATGCCACCTGCTCCTCTCCAACTGTAAACTGCTCTGCGACATTTGTGACTCTTCTAGGATGTTCTGTTCTCCTCCCTGCCTCAGTAACTTCTGCTTTCCAGGTGCTTGCAGGTGATGAGAAGCACAAGATGAAGGGGCAAAGACAAACACCAGCACCATGCTGTATCTACCCTACCACCAGAATCAGTTAATTTTCCTTTTTGTGGACAGTCCATACAGCTGTAAAGGTCATCTCTTCCTTAAAGCAGTCCCTAAAAGCTCTCATGGAGGACTCTGTCTCCCTCCAGTGACTACTGAGTACCTACAGGGAATAGACTCCTAAATTAAGTGTTTAGTTAGGTGATTTAAGCAGTCCCCTCAGATCAAAAAACCAGGACAAACCTGAGATCACCTTAGCTGACTTCTTCTGTCTTGAAGGCTGCAGATTTTCATATGACACACTAAGGTCACAACATTGACCTTAGTAATGTGCTAAAATACATCCCTGATTCTGTGATGCTGTGATTCTGGTATAGCAAATCTTGCAGAGCTCCTCTCTTCCCAGGTGGTGTCCCCTGTCTGCGAAATGCCTACTGTTGACACACATAGCATTTCATCAGCACTTTATTCCATACTCCAAGGAAGACCCCTTCAGTATTCTCCCTGTAAAGCTCTTTGATTTGTTATTTTTAAATATTCAGATATTTTCCTCACTCAGGTTTTTCTTCGCCCCAACATTCATATGGTTTTATATGGCCCTCTTCATTTTTTTACCTTCCATTATACAAGGCAAGCCTGAGCACCTGCAAACTTGACATGGTGTCCGGGTTGTGAAACCCTGCTCCTGATTTGTGTGAAAATGCTAAATGATCTCTCTGCGTGTACTAACTCCATATTACCATTTCAGAACAGGTTAATATATTTTTCAGCAGTCTCAGGAGAAGATTTACTGTTGAGCTGCCAGTAGATTCTGAACTTCTGCAAAGTTATTGCTCTTCTAAAGTCACTCTGCAGGTGGCTGCAATTGTTGTTCCATGATTCAGGACTTTGCATTTGACTTCATGTACTAGAAAATGATTTAACTGATCCAAATTTGCAACAAAACCTAGAATGGACTGTATGGCTCCCCTGTAACTGAGATTATTCATCTCTTGCCTGGAGTATGTATAATCTGCAAATACTGACAATTGTGACTTTTATTTATGGAATCACAGAAACATAGAATATATTGGGTTGGAAGGGATCAGCAAAGGTCATCTAGTCCAACCCCCCTAGAACAAGGAGGGATATCTCTATGAGAACAGATTGCCAAGAGCCCCATCCAGCCTTACCTTGAGTGGCTTCAGGGATGGGGCCTCTGGGCAGGCTGTTCCAGGGATTCCCCCATCACCAGATTAAAAAACTTTTTCCTTATGTCTAACCTGAATATACCCTTTTCCAGCTTCAAACCATGACCCCTTGTCCTATCATTCCCTGCCCTTGTGAACAGTCTCCCCCAGCCTTCTGACAGGCCTCTTCATGTATTAGAAGGTTACTATAAGGTGCCCTTAGAGTCATCTCCTCTTTAGTTTCAGATAGTTAATAAAATACTGGAAAGAACAGAGTCATCCCATGATCAATGGGAATTCTTTAAGAAATTCACTTCTTTTACAGTTTGTCTACTAACACAATTTTTTTTAATAGTTGACTAGTTCTTAATTCATAGTAGCATTTGCTTTATCAATAGCATGATAGTCTTCAGTCATACTGTCATGTCCTGATAAACCAAACAGCTGTGTGCAGCACTATGCAGCTGCTTTTACATGTCAACACCTTTACTGCATAAAAAATGAAGTAATGTTTCTTTCATTAAAACCATCTCCATAAAACTGTGAATCAGCAGTAGTTGTGCTGCCATCCTTCAGTTCCTTCTTGATTAACCACACACAAGTATCTTCACCATACTCTCCCAGACTGATGTTAAAGTCATTATTTATACTTTCCTGAGTAACATAACACTCTAAAACAAAATTAAAGACTGTGTAGAAAGATAGAAGCTTTACTATGATGTTGCGTGAAAAGCGGTGTGTGGGGAGGTTTGGGGAATTGAGTAAATTTCCTTAAGGTTAAACCCCCTTGTGTTCTAGCCCAGTCCTCACAGATGGAGGGGCTAGGGGCGGCTGAGTTTAGACCTTCATACAAATGTCAGTCGACAATAAAATCCAAACCGGATTATAAAACAGTATTATTTATTATTCACTAGCAACATCATAGAGAGTCTTTGGACTGTTGGGGATAGGATTAATGTGCAGAAATTCTGTAAGGGGTCTGAAACAGACACAGAGTGTAAAAGCACTACAGTTACAAGGACGTTAAGGGACACAAAGACACAAACGAACGTAGAAGTGGTACGGTTACAAGAAACAAATCAGAGTTCTTACCCACGGAGGTAGATCAGAGAGGACAGGGAGAAATCCGTCAATGCCCCCTTTGAGTCTTTGGGATCAGGTTTTGGGGTATACAGTTTTCTTACTTCTTTGCTTCCTTGCTTGCTCTCTTACTTTCTTCAGCCTGTAACTGACAGATTTTTACATTTTTAAATGTGTGTGTATTCGTGTGTGTTTGTGTGTGTGTGTGTGTGAAACATGAGTCTGTAGGGAAAACAATAGGTGTAGTAGAGGCACAAGAACTTTCTGATGGGCCATTGGTTTATTAGCATTTCAGGCTCCAAGCCATTCCAGAGACATCTTTGAATCAACAGGAGATTTCCTGGGGAGGCCTTCACCCTCTGAAGTAATCTTACCTTTAGACAATGGATGTGTTAGCTCTGATTAAAGACATCACTGCCACAACATGACTGTGGTCTCATCTCATCATGACTGTGCACTTCTTATGACTGTGCCTCAAGCCCATTGCCATGTTATGGGACACATGAGCAGTTCAGAGCTGCTCATGGTACTTCACTTCAAATCAGAAGGGCCGTCACTGGCAGTAATGTACAACTTCTGAGAAATTAATATTGCTGTTCATAACAGCTTAAGATCTTGACAAAAAATAGTCCTGAGGAGCTTCAGTCACATCTGATACCTTTTTTTAAAAAAAAAAAGAAGCAGCAATGAGTTTTGCAACAGGCACCCTTCTGCTATTTGCAGTCAGTATCAACCTTTCCCTGCTGCTGAAAACGCCTGGAAGTCTGTGTATAAAACCAGACAGTTTTCACAACAAAGCATCAATTTTAGGTCACAGAGAGTGTGATGCTATCCTAGAGAATTATTCCTTTCAAAATCTATCAAGAGAGAGATTTTTTTGCTGTGTCTTTGTTGCCACTCTAGACAATAAATACGGTCCCAAAAGCATAGCGCACAGGCAAAACTATTCAAAATTGCCGGAGTGTGTTGTTCAATAAATAACTAATGAAAAGTGTCAGCAGTTCAGATTTTGTGCAAGCCTGGAAAAACAAGCAGCAGCCAGTGGAAAAAATGAACAAATTACTTTTTTTTTCCCCCCATAAGAGCACTTGCACAATAATACCATAGAAAAAGATTGCCTTCAGTCTGCAGAAGTTGGTGGCTACACAAGGACAGGTAATGGATGATGTGATGACTGAACTACAGACTTCTGTGCTGATTTTGCCAGTTGCAAAAGTTAAGATTTTGAAGAAATTAAAAGGGCACTGGAAGTTTTTCTAAAGAAAGCTTTAGATATGGCATCCATAAGTTTTGCCTGCATTTTGACCCCTCTCTGCAAATTGTACCCTGGATTTGTTTTGCACACTTTGTGACTAGTGCAATTCCTAAGGGGTGAAACAGCAGCATTCATCACTAAATCACTGAAAAGGTAAAGAACTGGAACATGGTGTTAAGAGGGCTTCTGATAACAGGACAAGCAGGCAGCCCTTTGCACTGCCTGGCACTCAAAGCATGTCATCGTGATGCTGCCTCTATTTTCCATTAGCTCAAGGATGGATTAGGAAGGCCATGTTTTTCCTTACAATAAAGAATGCACAGGTGTGTCACCCCCACTTAGCTTCTACAAGCACATTTTCCTCTCCCATGAACTTCAAGGCACAGCAGTTAGCTGTTAGTGCCCAACAAACGTAAGGATGAGACAGCAGGGCCTGAAGCTGAGTCAGGAAAGGATTAGGTTGGATGTTGGGAAACCCTTCCTCATGGAAAAGGTGCTCAGAGCTTGGAATGGACTGTCCAGGGCAGTAGTGGAGTCCCGGTCTCTAAAGGTGTTTAAGGACAGACTGGATGTGCCTGTTAGTGCCCTGGTCTGGCCAGTGTGGTAACATTAGGTCCTGGACTGGGCTGGATGAGCTCAGAGGTCTTTTCCAATTTCAGTAATTCCATGATTCTGTGTAATTCCACATGTTCTTCAAAAAAAACCAAAACACTACAAGCTTGCTTGCAGTGTGAATCAAGGACTTGATGATCTTGCAGGTCCAGTCTAACTATAATAATTCTAAGGATATAATACACTTCATGCTACCATCTTTAGATGATCTTACAGTCTTAGCACTAAGAGATCACCAGGTTGTGTGTAGCTCAAAGAAATTATTAAACAGAGGCCCTTAGAGTGAGAATAATCCAGAAAACAGAATGTCCTACGAGATGGGATTTAGAAAGACATTAGTATTGTAATATTTAAGACAGAAGCAGATCCAGGAGAATATAATAGAGGTCACAGAGTTCTTAAGAAGAAACTTGTCAGCAACTGAACATAGTTACAGCAGAGAATGAATGTAGATTTAGTGGGGATGGGTGAAGATGAAGAAGGAGGCTATGAGCAGTTCACAGCAGAAATGCAGTTCTTCTTTTAAGATTGCAGAAGGGTAATCAAAGTACAGATGCTTGTGATTTATTTGGGACAAAATCTGCCTTCCATCACCTCTGCCTTACAGAGAAGCTGTGGGCAACATGCAATGCTGTACATCAAACTAACATATTACAGTAACCTGGCAGTGATAAATGTTTGGACTTTCTAGACCAGAGTTGTTGTTGTTGTTGCTGAATAGTTATAATAAGGTGGGAAGTAGTGAAAAGCTGCCTTTGTCATCAGTACTATGTGTTGAGAGAACAACAGTTTTGTAGGGCAGTGTCGATAGTTAGTCTTAATCTGAAAACTCAACCAATCAGCACCTGACCTAAGTGATCCTGCTGTAGCAGGGGGTTGGACTTTATGATCTTCAGAGGTGCCTTCCAACCCCTAACTGTGTGATCCAAGTCCCATCTCTGTGATCTGAGAAGAATGGAAAAGGACATAAAGGGATATTGGGAAGAAATAAGGGTCAACACCTGCTACATCCCTTGTTTGTCTGTGTGGTGGAGAGGGTTTGTAAACCAAGATCTCACATTTCAGGTGGTTGCTTGTCGTGAACCCATCAGTAATTATTAGAGATTAGGGAAAATTGTAAGACAGATCAGGGACATAAGTGCCCACAGCTCACTCAGTCTCCTTCTCTGTCAGATCTTCTTGTAGCTGCCATCACTGATAGAAACCCTTGTCAATGCCAAGGGGAGCCTAGCTCCAGTGGTCAGACTGTGCTATTCTGTCCCTCCAAATCAGACACCATTGCATTGTGTCACAGTACTGGATTCCACTGGTAAAGGAAGATGACTACCCCTTTGCAGAGGGTAAAACCACTCAATGCAGAAAGAAAAGATTTTGCAGAGATGCCAAGACAGCTCTGCTCTTCTTACTAGACTCATTCTAGTCTATCTGTAAGGACAGTGCATGTAGCACGAGACATCTGTGGTTGCAAAAATAAAACGCCTATCTGTAAACAGAGCTGATGTTCTGTCATTAAATAGGTTGTAAAAAACCTCTTAAATTCAGATCTGTCTTCCAGTATTGGTGCCTATTTCCACACTGCATTGATTTCCTCATAGGAAAAAGATGATCTAGTGACATAGTTCTCACTTGACTATCTGAATCTCCTTCCTTTGTGAGTAGAAACTGCAAGGAGTTTTTTTGTGCTTTAGATGCTGTTGTTTAATTAGTTGTGTTAATGTCCTCCAGTGGTAGAGGAGGCAAGTGGTCAATTGTAGGAAACTGGAAGGATTATCATTTTGTTGTTCAAAACATTTTTAAGAGAAGTAAGCTGTATTTCCTAAGGCTATGTTCTTCTTTCAGCTAATCTTTTCTGGAAATACGATAGATATGATTTTACAGAGTAGTATTTACTGAATACTCAGGTGATTCTTGAGAGAGTAATAGTTTCTGGACTACAAAATATTTGTAAAACTGAATTGTATGAAGTATCTGGGTGTAGAGAAAACAATGTAAGTAACTTCTTCAAAATACTTCCTTACTCCACTGGATCTAATTCCATCAGCAAAACTGTTCACGTTATCACAGAAGAAACAAGTGTTATAGGTCAGCCTGTCCTGTTTAAAACTCATGTCGACACAATGCTCAAGGACATGGTTTAGCAGGGAATTTGGTAGAGTCAGGTTAATGGTTGGACTCAATGATCTTAAAGATCTTTTCCAACTTAAACAATTCTATGATGAACTCTCAGTTTCCCACTGAGCATCTGTGGTGTTTTGAAATTCCGATGGGTAATCTTGAAAACTGGAAGCCAAAACCACAAGCTCATTGATGCTTTTCCTGAAAATGGAGTGGTCTGGACTGGCAGAAGGGGTTTAAGTTTCAGATTTCCACACACCCTCACCTTTTCTCTTTGGCCTTCATCTTCTGCACTGCTCATCTGTATTTCAGAGAGGACACATGTGACACTGAGTGCTGAACATAGCAGCCACCTTGCCCTGGAAATCTGGTGAATAGAGAACATGGTACCCCATGAATGCCAAGTAAGATTTTATCAGGATTCCATGGATTGCTAAAATGAATACGGTTCTCCCCTTGTTTGTAGCCATAGGAGTCAGCGTTTTTTGAAAGGGAGGGCTGTAGTGGAAGTACATGGAACCTACAGCCAGACTTTAAAATGGACAATGACACAGAGAGATGTGAGCCTTAATTTTGTCAATGCCATATTTCCACATAAACAGAAACACCTGAAAGTCTCTTTTCCCTTACAGGGTTTGGACAGTGAAGTCTTGTCTCAGCATATATGAACATTGTGATGAATCTACATATGTCTGTGTGTGTATGGCTTTTTATGTGGGGTGAATTCATCCACTTTGAAACTTCATAAAACACGACTTGAATTTTGAAATATGTGCTTAATAAGTCTTTAAACCTTCTAAGTGTTTTCAAAGTGCATGTATGAAATCAGGGCCTGGTCTGTACTTCTCTCCTCTAGAGGGTCCTGTGGATTGGACATCAAGCACTGCTTTGAGTAAATTCAGTGGGAGTCTTGTAATTGTTTTTACTCCAAGTCCTGAGGCCTTACTGGATTAAGAGAGGCATTGATCTTACTGGATGACCTCTGCATCAGAAAGTGAAGCATTTCAGGCAGCAAAGCTCAGTATATTCTACCCTTACATAGGTAAAAGCTATATAACCTCAGAATTGCTGAGATTTTCTAAAAGATAAATAGTCCAAAACATAAAAAATGTAATTAAAAGAATGAAAAGAAAATGAATCATGTACTTAACTTTGATATTTTGTATTGGCCTGTGTACAATTTATTAATTTGATGAATAATTTAATGCATTACAACAGTGGCAGCACTGTTATGTGTAGCAGTGACTCAGGATAAGAGAGTTAATGTCTGTATTGCAGCCCAAAGGATTTAATTTTAAGTACTGGAAAACCTGGGGATCCTCAAAATTCAGATCTAAGAATGTAAAGGAAGGAAGGCAACTTCAAGCCTCAATACATCCCTTTGGTATCTGTCATCTAATATTAACTCTGCTGGACACAGCAAGAAAACAACTGTTGGTGTTTCACCCTTCTATTTTGAAGTTATTCTTTCAGAATAATGTAATAGAGAATGACTTTGGATTCTATTTTATTAACTATGTGTTTCCTATTTGACAGAATTAGATGATGGATACTGATGCAGCCCAGGAGTACCAGCTGAACATCTAAATGTTGCCTTTAACACCTAAACATAGACATGCAAAGGAAGAATATTGGACCCGTGTTCATAAATGAAAAATTTTAGTCCAGAAAATAACTTTCATTACAGCTATCCTTAAAAGATTGTTGGTTTTTTAAGTCTTTAGATCTTTATTCTAATTGTTCTTGACTTTGAATATCAGTTGCTGAATACAAGAGAAAATGGTTTTCATGTTTATACATTTGTCTGAAAAATTAGATAAAACCTCCAATATTTAGGAAGAAAAACAATTTTTTGGTGTATGTTCTGGGATTAATAATCACAAGCAAAGTGGAAGGAGAGCTGTGTGGGAAGCAGGACCTGGCAACAGAAACAAGACCCCAATTCTTCATCACATTCACAATGAAAATGCTTTAGAGAGGTCAGCTGGCATCTGAAATAGCTGTTCGCTGCCAATGTCCCATACATGGTGCTTTACTCTCGGTAGCAGCAAAACTCACTGAGAGATGCCTGTTACGCTCAGTAAAGCTAAATCCCATTAATAATCATGGATTTTCCTTCAGGGATTTGTTTTCCTTTATGAAAGTGGGAGTAGGTAACCTATGACTAAAGGTGTATCTGAGGGGATCTTGCTCTGAGTGGAGCTCCCCAATGAGCACAGAAAATTCTCAAGTGCAGAGACCTGAACCTAAAAGTGTTGCCATTTTCTGTGGGCAGGATTGGACCTGTGGAGATGTCAAGTGGCTATTTATCATCATGAGCCACTCCTGATATTGTTTTCCTGAATCTAGTTATGCAATTGGAAAAGAATCTGGGGAGTGTGTGGCTTATAAATAATGATTACAATAAAGTCTGGAATAAATTGTCCCTTTCAGGTTTTATTAATTAACTTTACAGAGCTGCCGGGTTCAGGGAATTAACTTTCCTCCTGGGTCTCACCAGTTTTCAATGCCACTAGCCAGTGTTGAGAGTCCCACTACATTCCTGAAACTCAATTATTTTTGTCTCCACACCCCCCGCCCCCCCTCCCCAATGTAATTTTCAACAAGTTGTGTGCTGCTGCTCTGTGGCTGACACCTCCATGAAGGACTCACAGGACTGCTCTTTGAACCCAGAAGAAGATAAATTTCATGAGAGAAAGAAAGAAAAAAATTTAAATCTTGGGGATGGGAAGGG
>VZRI01000646.1:40102-51347 GCA_013397515.1 Upupa epops
GTCCTTGCCCATGCAGGAGGTCTGGAACTACATTATCTCTGAGGTGTCTTTCATCCTAAGCCATTCTGTCATTCTATGACATATACAATGCATGTATAAATATATATATATATATAAATGTATAACTTGTATAATAAGGTATATATTTTATACGACATACAACAGAGAAACAATATATAATAGATATAAAGAACATGTGGGTAATGGATAAATTTACTTTGCAATTGGACTTCTTATATACGACATTTTGTTTGGAGGACTTAGAGGAAATATTTGCCTTTATGCCACACACACAGAGATGAAGGGAGCAGAGATCAAATCAGCGTGTCCTGTCAATTTAAACCCAAGTGTTTGGCCTTAAAATTTATCCAGTGTCTGCAAAAATAAACTGCACTGCAGTTTTTGGCAGGTGGCTGCTGGCCGGGCCCCGGTCCAAGGTGTTTAGAGGTAAATGCCCGGTTTTGGCTGGGCTACACGTGCCAAAGTTTTACCACACCAGCAGAACCCTGTTTATTTACATCCGAATCCGTGTTTGTGCCACCAAAGTGCTCGCACGGCTCTTATTGACTGCCCGTCCAGGGGTGACATTTACCTACAGCCACTGACTGCCACAATTAACATTTACATGACAAAGTGCGCTGTTTTCTTTCCCAAAGAGCTCCAATTAAGGCAATAAGCTATTTGTTTTGGGTTTGGTTTTTTTTTTTTTTAGTGGGGAAACCCATTGTTTACTTAGGCTTTCAATGGGGTCAATTTACTTAAGCTGTTGCTTGGCTACTCCGTCTTTGATGTAAATTTGTGGAAGGAAAAGAGCAGAGGAAACAAAAAACCAGAGTAATAATTGCGCATTGGTCATTGTGGTGCTAGGGGATTTTGTAGCTATCAATGGGATGTGACCATCAATCAATAAAATAAGTTTGGCTACAATTATTATTTTTAATCCCTCACTGCTTTAAGTGCAAAGTGACCCCCTTCCTTTTGTCCTGCACATCTAACTCCTGAGGTGGGAGGAGATGTGGAAGTGTTGTCAGGACACCCTCGAAGTTTGTGCTTTACAATGCTGTGGCATCACACAACGTTTCCTGAGATTATACATACGCTTCCCTAAAACTTGCGAAGAGAGAAAAATAAACCACATAGAGGACCACGCAATGGGGTACCCCCCCCCCAACATATATGTATAAATATCAGTGGAAGGGTGGGTTTAGCAGTGGAAGAGACCAGATAGAGTTTATTTAGCATACCAGAGCAATGTAAAACAGTTGGAGTGAAGTTGCAGGTTGCGTGAGCATGCATGTTAACTAGCAGAGACCCGGGCTTGTTCTTTGTGAAAAGGGGAGCAGCAGATTGCTGTGCAAGGCCAATGTTAAAAAGGCAGCTGAATTTAACACCATCTGGAAGAAAAGATCCCTTCACGACTTTCTCACACCGTCAGACAAAACTAGTGTCTCTTGTTCTGAGCCCTTGTCTATGAGGCCATACAATACTGAGTCATTATACTTTTGCTGAGAGAAAATTTGAGAACACAATACTGGCAACCAGTGAATGACCAAGTTTCATTGTGCCCGCTTAAGTCGATTGAAATCTACGTCTAGAGCTATGAATGGCAGCATTGTTTTCCTCACCGGGGCTGTACTAAATGTCAGCACAGTGTAAAGAAAAACTTGAAGTCTGCAAATAACTTACCAGATCTCAATTATAATATTTTCCCACACTAGAACTAATATCATTGCTAGGGCCCACAATGCATGAAATAAAAAAAAAAAAGAAAATTAGGGAAGGGAATAAAAAAGGAAAGAGAAAAAAAAGAGTTCATTTACCAAGTTATTTTAGCTAGACAAACATTTTAATTTTCTGATGGAAACAGTATGTAGAGCTGAGAAGTTCAAGTTATCAAACTGCTTCTTGTGTAATTAAGAAAATCAACTGTGCAAACACACCTGTTTTCGGCAACTACTGCAGTCATCCAGCTTGGGACTGATAAAATGTTGGTAAGTGTGTTCTACAGGACACAAGTTGCAGCTTCTGAGTCCCTGAGAAATTTTTTCTTTAACATTTAGCAGAAATAAGGCTGCAGCTGATAAGCAAAGCAATGGGAAATGTATTTCTCTGGTTGCTGGAGGAAATCCATCAGGACATCTCAGGGCAGGCCCTGGTACCAGAAGGCATGTACTCAGCTCTCCCAGTTTTTTACTATTCTTTCCTCTGTCACTTGATAATTGTTTTTGTTATGTGTGTATTCATCTCAGCATCCTTATCAGACTAAGAATCATCTGAAAGACATAATAAAGAGTTAGTTGTATTGCTTTACTGGCATGCCTGTCTTTTCAGTCTGAGTGACCGTGATCCAATCTGTATTTCATAACACTCTGTACAGTTTCTTGCATGAAACATCACAAAGAGAAACTGTCCTTTGGGTAAGTAACACATTCCTCCACCTGCTCCATCCACTGCTTGTCCCAGTAGGTCCATCACCTGCAGTGCTGGATGATGAGGATGCAGGTGCTGTTTGAGGATTGGTGTGGTGACTGGGCAGGCTCTGGTGCTGGATAAACTGCTTTTCTGTCTTTCTCATGCAACCAGTTGTGAAGGGCAGTTGTGGCCATGTTGGCTCAAAGCAGAAGCAGGGTGGCATGATCAGGTGCTTAAATGCTGTCTGTGGAGGTCGAAAGTGAAGCCAGGCCTTCATCAGTCCCCTGCCCACCATATAAGCCCCAGCAGCTGGGGAGGGGCTACCCTTACCCCTCCAGATAGGGCTGCTTGTATGAATGGACATATTCATCAGCTCATCTCCCCCTTCCTTAAAGGTGTCATTAATATGCATTAGCAGAGGGTGGATTCATTAATTCTGTTTCAATTAATGAAATATTTTATTTTGTGAAGAAGCCGAGAGTGATCCGTCCAGTAGGGCAGATCCTATCCTTCCTGTGGGAATTAAAAGTTGTTTTCATATTTCTGTTGGCTGCCTCCTGAGGGCATGGGATGGGTACATCCCATAGAGACACGATGAAGAAAGTTTTCAAAACATTTCTCAAAAAACACACCACTTCCATAGGCTGCTCACCCCAGGGTGAGGGTATTAATTCCCTCTTCTCTCCTCCACTATTTTAGAGGAAAGAAAATATTGGACTTCAGCAAGATAAATGGCCAGGGGATGAGGTAAAAATTAGAATGTTTTGTTTATGGGACTCTTAAAGGGAGCAAGGAAGGAGTCCTTTGGCTTTGGCATTCCCCATCAATAGTGATTAGTTTTGTTCTTCCTGAAGCTCTCATTGGTGTGTTACATGTGTGTCTATACATGTACATCTATAGCGTGTAAAGCTGGAGATTGTCTGTCAGGCTCAGTCTAATGTGGATGAACTTGTGCCATTGGCTTTGTGGGGAGCAGGATCAGGTCTGACACCAGGCTGTATATTTAGAGATCCATGTCCAGTGCAGGGGGAAAGGAACAGGGTGTTCAGTCCTTAACATGTTAAGACACTAAAATTTGTGCCAAACAAGCTATTTTCCCTGCTAATTTATTACAACTAACAGCCATGAATGAGTCAAACCTTGCAGAGCTAAATGTTGCTCAGGAGAATGTGTTCATGGCTGCCCACACCAGCATTGGTATGATTGGTGCTGGAAGCTGGTCAATAAATAATCATCACTAGGCTTCAGGGACTTAGATCCTGTCTCTTATCCAGTAGCAATATCAGGAAACAATTACTATACCACTTCATTTGCAAAGCAGGTGATGAGGGCTTCCACAGTAGCTGTGGTAGGACAAAGTGAGTGAAGGGAAGATCTCTCCCTTGACCTCCTCATAGAAGGAAACAGCCTGTGTGGTTCAGGGGTTAAGTGCACACCCACAGGGGCTGCCAGGAACCAGCCACTGGTCCATTGCTTGTCGGGCTCCACCCCTGATGGCACTGATTGGTGTTTCCTAGGAGATGCAGGGGATGCTCCGGGATGGATGCAGTGAGGGAGAGAAGAAGGAGGAGGGATGAGGGACTGGATTCATGAATCTCCCCAGTGATACTGAGTCATGACCTCCCTCCTTGACCCATTGCCCACCACAATGTTAATTGCTGTTAGTGGTTATCACTAATGAGCACTGTCTGGACCTGCTCCTGGCAATGGCCACCCCCTCTCTAAGTACCCTATGGCTGGATAATGGAAATAATATATATTATATATTAATTGTATATTATCTATTAATTGTATATTATATATTATACATTATACATTAAATATTATATATTATAAACCACTACTTGCCCACCCCTACTGAGCCAGTACATTCATTCACAGCTTAAAAAACCCCCAACCAACCCCAAAACAAAACAAACTGAAAAAAAAAAAAAAAACCAAAAGAAAAAAGAGACAAATCCAGGTCTTAATCAGTTGTTAAAGCCCATTAATAACATCATGCATGGACATTTAAACTTGTTGTAAGTTGCAGAGAGGATTAGGGAGAAATCATGCTGTGCAATGCTAATGATCCTGTCTTGGCTGTGGGATGCTGTCAGGTGAAGCTTGACCCGTCCACCATGGCGACCACTGCATGCTCTGAGTTGTGACTCTGCTGACATCTCATAGACAGGGCTTTTCTTTCTTTTGTACCTCATGCCGTGTCATTGTTAAATAATTTCTTGTCAAGGTGAGACAATGTTCCATTGGAAGCAGTCATAGTCACACTGATGCTGTAAGAAATGGCCAATTTTTTGGATGCTGTCCTAAGTTTGAGTACTTTGCTTACAAGTGAGGATGCTTCCAGCACATTGTAGCTGGAGGAGTCATGTTTTGTAAACTACTCTTTGGTACTCCAGCCATATGGGATGCTGTTAATTTTATATCTGTATCTATTTGCCAGGGCTGTATCATAAGGACACATTTGTGAAGTGGTTTATACCAGAATGGGTAAATACACACATCTATAAATAGGTGAGGGGGGGGTGTCAGGAGGATGTCAGGGTCATCTGGTGATAGGAAAAGGGGCAATGGGTGTAAGCTGGAACAGAGGAGGTTCCATAAAAATATCAGAGCATTGGGTCAGGCTGCCCAGGGGGGTTGTGGAGTCTCCTCCTCTGGAGATGTTAAAGACCGGCCTGAATGTGTTTCTATGTGACTTGGTCTAGGTGATTCTGCTGTGACAGGGTGATTGGACTGGATGATCTTTTGACATCCCTTCCAGTCTCTAATAATTCTATGATTCTAATGGTAATGCATACATATTAAAGGTAGGAGCAATCATGGGACACACAGAGTTTAGACAAAACTGATTTTGCTCCTCCAAGTATAGATGCTTTATTGCCGTATTTGTTGTTTCCTTCAGCTCTTAACTGAAGCTTGAGATTTGGAAAGTAATAACTATCTTCCTAAACAGTGATGGTTTAAATAGCATAACTTATTTGCTTAATGATTTGTAGACTATCACAGCCTTATTTTCACCAAAGACAAGTGGCTTGTGAGTAAGGTTGTATCAGTGAGCAGGATCAGGAGATCTATCTGATAAAAAGTCAGTGAGTGGTAGACTGTGGTAAAGAAACACCTTCTGCTTACCCTTTTGACCTCCAGTTTGTACATCAGTGTGGAGAACATAGAAACCAGGTCAAATGAACTTTGTAAAGAAATGACTACAGGAAACACTCAGTAATTTGTCTTCTTTAAAGTCTAAGAAGAATTTGTTGGGAAAAAGTTAATGTCTTGTGCTTTGGGTCAAAGCTCGCTCATCTATTTTTGAACTATTAGGACCAGCATTTTGTCACTTTGTGAAAGGACTTATGTGATCTGAGAAGGATCATTTTAATTCCAGTATAAACTCTGTGCCAATGAAAAGGGACATGCAATTCTGCTTTTTTTTAGTCTGATTTTTTTAAGAGAGAGTTTTTCAAGTAAGTGACATTTATTGTTAATGATTTCAGTTCTCTGAAAGGAATCTGAAGATAAAAAATGCTTTTCTCTCATTGTCATGTAGAATATGGCATGCAGAATAGATATTGTTTTAGGAAACCAGAGTTTGGGGGCATTACAATAACATTATCATGAGAATAACTGTAATAGTTTACTGTAATTGCAATCTAACACACAATAACCTTGTATGGGGAACCTGGAGTCAGTAACAGAAAGCCTGCACAGTGAGATTGGGATCAGACATATGCAATTTCTTCTCACATGCTTTACTTGGTAGGGGCTGTGGTACATCAGAAGGTGTAAATAAACTGTCTTTCTCTTTTGTACAAAGTATGAGTTATCATCTTTAACAGTTCAGTCACAGAAAGCAATGGCTGTTGTAGCATCTCAGAATTTGCTGTAGGTTCATAGTAAAGTGTAATCCGGTGGTGGAAAAGGTTGAAACAGATCCAAAGCTAATTCTTCACTTATTCTGTATTAAAAAATCTATTTAAAAATTCACCGTTAAAAATTCCTTCTGTAATCGATTTAAGCATACACTGTGTAGGTTATTCAGCTATACAGAGGTACCAATTTTTTTTATCAGTAGGCAGAGGATTTTAAGAGGTACCAATTTTTTTATCAGTAGGCAGAAATATGTCATTGGGAAACACATGAATATTAATTTTATGTCTTGCTCTAAATTCCTGTAATCCTCCAATGGCATGAATTGGGTTTGTGTGACGGCTATGCAGATCCAGTATTTATTTTAGAAGAATAATACATGGGCACTATTACATCTGCAAACTTGTGTGTGTGTCTATGCATGTAACTTTGAATCCAGAAAACCTGTGATCTGCTCCTGTATGAGCATCATCGTAAAGTGAGTTCATTCATCATATCCATAAGCTTTACCTCATTTACTTCAGAATGACTTTATGGGCCAAGCAAAAATCCATAGTATGACACAGTGATATGGAGGGAGTTATTTTTTTTCACCAGTCTCTGTTTACACTAAGAGAGAAATCTTCAGTTTCTTCCCTGCATCACCCTTTACCACTGATGACCAATAGCCCAAAATGACACAACATCAAGGAACTGTTTAATGATGTTGTAATGAAATCAGTATTTTCTCTAAGAGCTGAAGAAAACAGACTTCAGGATTCTCTTGTAAATGTAGTTTAAATTTTCTAGTACTAGTGTAGTAGCAGTACTTCCTACAGAACACTCTAATTCCTGTTCTGTGTTTAGAATGAGTCTTTTTTTTGTTAAAATAGAACTGAAAATACAGAAGTATGTTTAGCTTTTATCATTTAAAAGTGATGCACCAATTAGAGCTATGTAAGATATTACAACATCTTGAATATCACTACATTATTAAGTTAATCTACTGCCTAGAGTCATTACACACATTTCTGGGTGTCCTTCTGATATGTCTCCAGTCCACTGAATTTTGAAGTGTGATTATGTAAATTTTGCACTGATAAATAAATTACTGTAATTGTAGTTGAAATACCACTCAAATTGATAAGACCATCACATCTAAATAATATATTATACATTACTTAATTATTTATCAGGACTAATTCAAAATAACTGTAGGGCAAAGCATGCATTTATTTTTAAAAAGCACTTTTTAAAAATTTTTGACACCAGGTACAGAAATGTTCCAGATGTCAAAAAGAAAGAAAAAAAAGCAGAGAGAACAAAATTTCCATCATTCAATGTTGGATCTTTGCTAGGATTAATAATGTTGCAATTGTGATCTCATTCTTACTGTGATCATGCTATCTGTTCAAATGTATGTTGGCCAATATATAGCTAGAAGACAAGAAGGGAGCATTTAATGTTGGTGGAACTTGAGTGAATGCAATAATAATAAAAAAAAATTTAATTTACACTGTGAGGTAGCAGGGAGCTGGCAAGACTGTGATGGCTATAGACTTAGCAAGGAGTTGTTAGAGATAAATCAAGCATGGCAAGATTAAAATATTGAACTAGATGGATTTTAATTCTACCATTCAATCCTAAATGTGGAAATGCTAAATGAACCTGAGCCTGATGGTTATTAGCAGAACTAGGCTGCTTCCAAGGGCACCATTCAGATGGGACTCTATTTTCCACCTTGTGCAAAGCCTAATTCTAGACTGGGTTCTAATCATCACTTAGAAATCATCATAAGTTTGCTGTGTCCTCACAATAGTTTTTCTTTCCCCCTTTCAGAAGAGAACCTTAATTTGGCTGCTAATGAAATACAAGAGATTGATTGCAGGAAACTTGCAAGGGCATATTTACTGTACCACATAGAGGAAGCCCCACTGGGGGCATTAGCATTTAGCCATTTTATGCAAATCAGGTGAAAAAGTGACTCATGTATATGATTTAATATGCATCAGCGATAACTTGCGACGTCCTCATAAGAAGAAAGGAATTAAAAATTTATTAGAAAACTAGACTGGTGTCACTACATGGTTAAAACATTATTAAAGCATATTTTAGTGTTTTGCTTACATCAGTGTTCTCATCATGGTGCCAGCATTTCATGACAAAGAGTGTAGAGGAGAAAACATTCAACTTAAAATGTCTGCTGGCACACATCGCTGGATTTGTATGTCACTAAACAATGAATGAGCATAGCCTTGAATACCAACTATTTAATTAGCACTTTTGCCAGCCATGCATAGAAAATAGCTCATTTACATGCGTCATGCTTAGTGATTTTTGCCACAAAAAGCTACCTTATTTTTTTTTGTTTAATGTGTGTTGCATTCTGGTACGCCAATGCGAGGAAATGAAAGCATACGTTATTCTTTTTAGAAGCCTTAGAATTCAGAGATTTAATTAAAGTGCGTAAAGTTTTTATATTTCTCTTCGAGGTATATTTTAATTATTTAATTTAACCTTAAGTGCACTATAAAAGGCTGGATACAAGCGATAATTAAGAACTTCAAAGGGCAGGAGAAACCCTCTAACAGTCCCCAGTTTAATTAAAGGCCATTATTACAAACCTCTTGAACATACTGCTACAGTTAATGACAAGTGGTGACTTGTAAATGCTGCATTTGAAAGATACCACTCCTATTCTAAACACTGTTGGTAGACGGTGCTGAGACATGTAAATTCTCCCAGTGAAATACTCCGTTTTGTATGAGAACGTGGTATGTTCACGAAATTAAGTACTTCTATGAATACTGAATTTATAATCTGAATGCACTTATGTACTAATATTTTTGACAGTGTAAATGAAACAACTCAAGTTGTATTTGGAGGTGCTATAAATATTTGTGTAATCAAGATGGGTTAGAAATACTTTCTGGAAATAAAGTGTTTTACCATAGAATAAAAGATAATGAAAACAGGGAGAAAAACAATAGTCTGAAGCATAGATTCAGTGGAAATACAAACTAAGTTCCTTGAAGTGACTTAAGATTAAAGAGAAGAACCAATGAGTTATAAGTTTTAAATATCACTGCAAGTAATAACTAAAGAAGCCCAAATGATGATTTTTTTTTAATGCCATATATTTGAAAGCATCACATCTGTGAGCCAGCAATATACTCTTTTGGCCAGGAGGGCCAACAACATTCTGGAGTTGATCAGAACAGGGGTGGTTAGCAGATCGAGGGAGGTTCTTCTCCCTTCTACTCTGCACTAGTGAGATCACATCTGGAGTATTGGATCCTGTTCTGGTCCCCTCAGTTCAAGAAGGACACAGAGCTGCTGGAGGGTATCTAGTGTAGAGCAACAAAGATGATGAAGGAAGTAGAGCATCTCCTTTAGGGGGAAAGGCTGAGGGAGCTGGGTCTCTGTAGCTTGGAGAAGAGGAGGCTGTGGGGTGACCCCATTAATGTCTACAAATTTGTGAAGGGTGGGTTTCAGGAGGATGGAGCCAGGTTCTTCTCAAGCTCATCTGGTGACAGGTCAAGAGGCAATGGGTGCAAGCTGGAACAGAGGAGGTTCCATATCAATATCAGAAGCAACTTCTTCTAAGGGAGGGTAACGGAACATTGGACCAGGCTGCCCAGGGGGATTGTGGAGTCTCCTTCTCTGGAGATGTTCAAGACCTGCCTGGATGTGTTCCTGTGTGACTTGGTCTGGGTGATCCTGCTGTGGCAGGGGGATTGAACTAGATGATCTTTTGAGGTCCATTCCAATCCCTAATGATTCTATGATTCTATGCTGGGAAACAATAATTTCCACATGCCAGTATTAGATTATTTAGAATACAACACATCGTTAAAAAACCTGTAAGGAGCCAAAGTGATGAGACTAATAAAAAAAATGGGAGAAGCTCTTGAAGTGATGGAATGGAGGGACTGATGCAGGAGGAAAGCTTGAGTGAAGTGTTCAATCAAACGCAAATATGTATGCACCCTCAGGTAAGGAATAATTCCAGTTGCCAAGATGTCAAGTGGTCACTCACTATATTCTTTCAGAGTTTTGTCTAATGGTAATCAAAACTTCTCCAAAATAACCCAGAATGTAGTATTAGAGCAGCAATGAAGTGACACTTTTTAATGTGATGTTCCTTAATAATCTTTAATCTGAGGATGGGAGATCCCTGGAACAAGTTGCCTAGAG
This sequence comes from Upupa epops, assembly GCA_013397515.1. NCBI lineage: Eukaryota > Metazoa > Chordata > Aves > Bucerotiformes > Upupidae > Upupa > Upupa epops. Next base: position 50,558 of record VZRI01000646.1, read on the forward strand.
TGGCTCCACCCCTGGAGGCATTCCAGGGCAGGATGGATGTGGCTCTGGGCAATCTGTTTTAGTTAGAGATGTCCCTGCTTGTTGTAGGGGGTTGGACTAGAAAACCTTTGGAGTTTCCTTCCAATTCAATACATTTCATGATTCTATGGTGGTCTGTGTACTGAGGAAAGCAAAATGATTCTGAGCCTGAGAGTTTGCTGTTATGAGTATCTGGAAAAATTCCTAGTAAGGATGTGGATAGTAAGACAAAGGAAATAATGGTGGTAGCATTGCTTGAGTCAGTGAAATTTGGAGTGGAGAATACTCCAGAGGACTCATCGTAGGTCACAATCCTGCATACTTTAGAGGATTGACTAGGTGAGCTCTTAGATCTTTCTTCATCTGCAAATTTTTATGATTACATAGTCAATTGATTTCAGGTTATTCTTTTGCCTAGAGTTAAATCTTCAAAAATATATTCTGAACATAAATCTGGATAGCTCATTTGCCAGCTTGTTTGAGAAGCCCACGTGATAGAGACCTATCGTGACAGTGTTTGCTGCCTGGCTACCATCATGGGAATAATAGGAATATAAACATTGGCTTGAAATATATATATTTAAAAATCAGAAATGAGAATGGTTGGCTTAAGATGCACAACCTAACTCTGAAGATCCCAAAGGCATAATTATATCAGATATAGGCACACTCCTTCCATTTATTTGATGTGGAAAGATATGTACTACCTTAGCCTTTTTCACAGCTCTCCATAAGACAGTATCTGAATGATTACTTTCTGTGAAGAGGTGAA
>VZRI01000646.1:51579-94497 GCA_013397515.1 Upupa epops
AGATATATATATATATATAAAAAGATATATATATATATATATATAGTCGATATAAACTACTTAGCTTACAATGATGTAGGATTTCCTGGTGTCATTATTTCCTAAATGAGAAAAACCATGAACAATCAAAAAAAAATACAAATAAATGACTCAAAACACTAACAATAGAACAAGAGGAACTGGCCTCAACTTGTGCTGGGGGAGGTTTGGATTGGACATTAGGCAAAATTTCTTTACTGAAACAGTGGTCAGGAACAAGTCTGATCAGGGAGGTGGTAGAGTTGNCCCTGGAGGCATTCCAGGGCAGGATGGATGTGGCTCTGGGCAATCTGTTTTAGTTAGAGATGTCCCTGCTTGTTGTAGGGGGTTGGACTAGAAAACTTTTGGAGTTTCCTTCCAATTCAATACATTTCATGATTCTATGGTGGTCTGTGTACTGAGGAAAGCAAAATGATTCTGAGCCTGAGAGTTTGCTGTTATGAGTATCTGGAAAAATTCCTAGTAAGGATGTGGATAGTAAGACAAAGGAAATAATGGTGGTAGCATTGCTTGAGTCAGTGAAATTTGGAGTGGAGAATACTCCAGAGGACTCATCGTAGGTCACAATCCTGCATACTTTAGAGGATTGACTAGGTGAGCTCTTAGATCTTTCTTCATCTGCAAATTTTTATGATTACATAGTCAATTGATTTCAGGTTATTCTTTTGCCTAGAGTTAAATCTTCAAAAATATATTCTGAACATAAATCTGGATAGCTCATTTGCCAGCTTGTTTGAGAAGCCCACGTGATAGAGACCTATCGTGACAGTGTTTGCTGCCTGGCTACCATCATGGGAATAATAGGAATATAAACATTGGCTTGAAATATATATATTTAAAAATCAGAAATGAGAATGGTTGGCTTAAGATGCACAACCTAACTCTGAAGATCCCAAAGGCATAATTATATCAGATATAGGCACACTCCTTCCATTTATTTGATGTGGAAAGATATGTACTACCTTAGCCTTTTTCACAGCTCTCCATAAGACAGTATCTGAATGATTACTTTCTGTGAAGAGGTGAATTATAGATACATCATTACACTCAGTATAGTATGGTCTGTGCCAAATGTATGTTTATAAATACAGTGCTTACAACCAGGCATTATTTTTAATGTCTATGTCCTGGACAATTTGCATTCTTCATTAAAGACCCTTCCATCTGTCCACTGAAGTCAGATAATAATGCTTGTACTGATGCAAGACCAAGATATCTTTATGACTGTCTGTGGGAAGTTAAAATGGTTGTGTCTCAAGTAGTTTATGAATTATTGTCTCTGAACACATTCTGCCAGAATACCAGACCAAGTATATTATAGAGGCACCTATCCTGATTTCTACCCTGGTTTTCAGTTTGAATTTGGTGTCAGTGTTCAGCCACCGTGTTCAATAAGAAAGTAATTCAGTTGTCAAATTAAAACACTTTTACAATATGACCTCAGAGATTATTTAATGTCTTTTAGTTGTTCTTGATGCTTTAATGGCATGGACTCCTGCTGTACAGTTGTACATATAGACAGAGAAATATATATATATACACATAAAAGATATATATATATATATAAAAAGATATATATATATATATATATATATAGTCGATATAAACTACTAAGCTTACAATGATGTAGGATTTCCTGGTGTCATTATTTCCTAAATGAGAAAAACCATGAACAATNTAGTCTTTATGATTCTATGATTTTTTGCTAACATAAAAGAAAAAAAAACACCTTGTCAACCCTAATTCAATTTGAACATTTTTTTTTCATAATTTCCAATAATTGGGAATGACAGAGTTAGTGCAACATCTCTTGTTTATAAGGCCAACATTCTGTAAATATTAGTATTAAATCTATACTAAGAGTAAACATGTTGAAGAAATATGCACTGCTTTATTATTTCATTAATATTCTAAATTTTCTGTTATAAAAAGAAGAAAAAAAAAAGGACAAATTATACATAAAATAAGATAATAATGAAAATTATTTCCAGAGCCTTTGGAAAGAATTTTTAGTTCTTTTAAAAGATGTTGAGAGAACTTTGTTTATTTTCGGCTCATATAAAGGATAGATCGAGGACTATGTGCAGTCAGAGTTGTCAGCTGCGGTTTGGTTATCAGAGATATCACTGCTTGGGAAAATATCTGAAGGTTCAGAAGGGTAGAGATGAGGAGAGAATGGAAGATGTAGTATTTTGGTGTAAGGGTCTGGGCATGCACTGGGGAGACCTAGGTCTAATCCGGGGTCTGAGTCTGTGCTTTCTTATATAATCTCCACTCTAATCCTGAAAATCCATGATAAATTTTATCACCCTGGCTGGATGTTGTCATGGATTAATTGGTGAAGGTGTGAGCTGAAACCTCTTTATAGGTTCTGTGTCTCATGGCTGCTCCACAATCCTGTTCTCCAATTTTTCTGCCTTCTTAGTCCTTTCTCCATGCTTGCTGTCTTTTTCTTGCTGCCAGTGCAGAAGAGAATTCTGCTATGGGAAGCAAACACTGAGAACAAATACATAGCTGCTGCTCTTGTGGTGAGAGATTTGCTGTCTTTGAGGTTAACTAAGTGTAGAAGAGCATGCTGAAGTGCTAGGGCTCAACCTTCACAAACCAGAACATATTCTGACTCTTCGACTTTGTTTGTCTCTAGTGATAGTTGAGAACACTACTTCAGATTCACCATGATTTAAAACAAGATAGAAATAAAGCATTTTTTTATTTTCTTCAGTTTTGTGAGCTGTTTTACCATTTTCTGTTTTCCTAGTAATTGCAATCAATACAGGAGAATTTGATGCGTTTCTTCAGCATATAAGTAAATTGGGGCTGACATGGAGAGCCAACCCAACCTAAGAAGAAGTTTGGCAGGTGATGGTAGGAGAGAGACTATTAAAAGATAACCACAGAGCTGTTTTGTACATCTGACTTCTCTGATGGCTAACTCATTGCCAACCAGCAGGACTGGGTTTGTAAGGTATATTACTAAAGAGAAACAACCACTGAGAGAGAACAAAAATTAGAACACTTTTATAGTTTTTCAGAAATTCCAGATAAAATGTTATTCAATGTATTGTGAATACAGATAGAAATGAGGTTGAAGAATGGACTAGATGATCTTGAATGTCTCTTCCAAGCAAAGACATCCTATGATTCTGTGATTCTGTTTAACAGATTATTGTGACAAAGCTCACAGAGTTCTAAAATTGTTGCTTTAAAACATGAAGGTCTGAAAATTCATTAGGAAGTAAAGAGATCTTTTTTCCCCTTTCTTGAATACATTTAACAAAATTCCTTAATAAGTATTTTTGCTGCATTGTACCCCTTTAAGTTTATATATATTAATAATTACTATTTATGTATGGTAAATTTTGGGGTAGATTATAAGATTATAGAAGATTAGTTGTAGTTTGATTGGTGTTTTGCAAAACAAACAATTAAGCTATTTTTTCACAAACGCTGAAAATGTATTGAAAGAAAGATCAATTCTACCGTAACTAGGTGTGATGCATAAAGAATTCTGAGATCTGTTTAAAATTTATACATGTACACTGATTATGATTAAAAATCACAGCATATCGCACAGGTAAAGTATGTGCATATGTATATCACAGTAATCACAGTAATGATGAGGCTGGAAAAGACATTAAAGATCATCCAGTCCAACCTAAAACCAACCAAGTAAACCTTGACATCTAAATCATGCCACTCAGCACTTCAACCAGCCTAACCTTAAACTCCTCCAGAGATGGTGACCCAACCACCTGCGTGGGCAGCCCGTTCCAAAATCTGATCACTCTTTCAGTGAAAAACCTTTTCCTAATATCAAATCTAAACCTCCCCCATAGAGCTTAAGACTGTGACCCCTTGTTCTGTCTCCAGTGTCGAGGGAGAAAAGACTGACCCCTGCCTGACTATAACCACCTTTTAGGTAGTTATAGAGAGCGATAAGGTCACCCCTGAGTCTCCCCTTTTCCAATCTAAACAGACCCCACTCCATCAGCCTCTTCTCACAGGGCTGACCTTCCAGGCCCTTCATCATTCTAGTTGCTCTTCTCTGGACTCGTTTCAGCACCTCAACATCCTTCCTAAACTGAGGAGCCCAGAATTGAACACAATACTTCAGGTGTGGTCTAACCAGTGTCAAATACAGGGGGAGGATAACTTCCCTCTCCCTGCTGGCCACACCATTCTTGATGCAAGCCAGGATGCCATTAGCCTTCTTGGCCACCTGGGCACATTGCTGACTCATGCTAAGTTTACTGTCCACCAGTAGCCCCAAGTCTCTTTCTACCTGAGTACTCTCTAAGAACTCCATATGATTTATAGACATAGATATATGATGAGAAGGAACTTTACATACCAAATCCTTCATAAATGTTTATTAAGCAATCATTAAATAAGGTGTATTTGATTGTAAGTCTGACTGCTTAGATTATTGTTTTTCATTAAAAAAACAGGGGAATCTCAACCAAGTAAATGTTGTCTTCCATAAGAACTAGAGAGAAGATCTTTCTCCACCAGAATGATAAATATATGTTTCAAAAATTCTTTTCTATATTTTAAGAAGACAAGAGAGAATTGTTGTTCTTTAAAAAGACCTGTTTTCCCCCTTAATTGGGAATTCTGCTCTTCATGAAAAATCTAAAAGCCCATATTTATCCTGGGAAATTTATCTGCTGCTATCAGCTTTATTCAGTAAAGAGCACAGCTGAGCTGGCACCGCAGGTATCTAACTTTGAGCTTGTTTATACAGGGATATTTAGGGAAAGAGACAATGTTCAGTATCATTAGGAGACACTTTGGACCTTGCTCTGAATTGACGTCTTTTTTTCTTCTGCATACTTGCAACTGATTTTTTCTTCATCTTAGCTGCACATTTAGGTGACAACTGGCTTATCTTCAGCAAAGAGAGTCCTACAGCAACTTGACAGCTAGTAGCATGATGACATTAGAAGAGTGAAGGATTTGAAAGCAGGGTAACTGGGAAAGGAAAATAAATTTTAATCGATTACACATGTACTTTTTACTTATTAAGTCAGCAGATTTTAGTAACCCAGAACATTTTAAGAAGAGACATATTTGGCTTTTGATTATCAATCTGGGATATGGAAAGTTTTACGAGATTTTTTAACAGAATGATAGAAAACTAAATATTTATTCTCAAGGTCCTAATATTTTGACCTGAGAGGAACAGTTATCCAGCTTCATGTAAAAAGAGGAAGATACAGTGTAGTTCAAGTGTGGCTTAGCAGATATATTCACAAAAAAACGAATGTCAGGAAGTTATTAAATAGGTCATCTTCAGTAAGTTTCAGATCAACTAGATATTATGGAAGCCAGACTTGAGTGTCAGTGATTTGACTATAACTATATCTAAAACTCCTCAAAACTCCTGGGATCAAACATAGCATTCAGCAGTGCTCCATACAACCTTATTCCTGAATTTGACTATTTAATAATAGCCCTATTTTAATAATTTTTAGCTTAATTTTGATTAATTCAGCTGAACATTTTAATTCTTGCGAATAATTTATTTCATAAGCAAATGTTTAAATTAAGCAACAACACTTTGCACTTGGTTATAAGGGTTCCTTCTCTGTCTTTCTTTTTTTTTTTTTATTTAAATTAAAAATTGTGAGGAAGAGAAAGGAACAGAAACAATTGGCTGCAGGTTAGGTAGATAATGCAATTCTTGAAACCTTTGTGCCTTGGTTAGGTGAGTTTTTTTCCCCACAGGATAGAGAGGTACAACCCTGCAAAAAGCTAAGTGCCTTCTCTGATACGCTCATTTGAATTTTAATGGAAGCTGACTCTGTCTGGTGCCTTGTAGTAGACACTCGGTGGCTCAATGGTCTTCCATTTGCTTCTCAAATGCAGGGGAAAGAACAATAAAGTAAAATCTCAAGACAGGGACAATGTGCCCTCAAGGATATTTCTTTTCTGACACAGATATAGCCACCAGTGAAATGCATGTAGGGCATAATCAAGCCGCATCTGAAACCTGAGCATTCCCTTCTAAATTTTAATGCTGGGGCTACAGGCAACCACAAAATCTATAGAGATCAGGAAAATAGGTGGGTGGGAGACTTGTTGTTGATTGGCATAGACTTCCACTTCTTATCAGAAAATCTCCATCTTCTGATAAGGTCACCTTGAATAGATTAATATGAGTGGCAAACCAGTTAGCTGTGTTACTGGGTGGTCAGACCACCCATTAATCCAAGAAAGCTTAACTGGTGTGCTGCCCATGGAGGCAGAGAGGAAAATTTTCATAGAACCAAATTAAGTTTATAATTCCCGTTCTCTTCTTTTATCCTAAACACAGCAGGGAGATAAAAATTATTGCACAGTAGAGCATAACCTTGTCTGAGTAACAAGGAAATACCCTCAAACTTTAATTTCCTAGACATAATATGAAAATGCTCAAACAATTCTCCTTTGTGATTGTTATTATATGCTTGAGTTTTTGTATGGGAATAAACTCATCCTGGACATATTTTAAATAGTTTAGTATCTGATATTATTTTTAAAATATTATTTATTGGTCGTTTATGAGTGAGAAACTATAACCCAGGACAGAAATGTGATGCCTTTTCTTTCTCCTAAGACTGAAATGTGATGTGAGGATATCTCCACTCTGGCAACACTGATAAAAACAACCATCATAGAACCTAAATTTTGAACTGCAGGATATTGGTACTGAGTATTTGCTGTCTCTGTGTTCTAAGCTGCTTATGAGAATAGGATTCTTGCTTTTGTGGAGAGCATGTGCAGTGTCTTTGTTGAGACAGGTAGAAAGATAAGAACTTAGAAATGGAAATGTCTGAGAACACAGCTGATGGATAAACCTCCACTATTGTAGACTTCCATGTTTGTTGAAATGTTTTGATTTTATTCTAGAGAAAATAAATCTTTGGGTTTATGGTCATTAAATTATATCAGTCTGTGTTTGAATGCTGCTTCATGGATGTTGAAGTGAGATTCTTTTCCTTGTGTATGAATGAATAGTGCAATATTGTCTCCTGTCTAACCACGCATCGCTGGATTTACATAGCTGCAATTCTCTGCACATTGAAAACAAACCTGGTCTATTAAGTGAAAAAAACACAACAGAATTAGAAGACTTTTAAGGAGAAATTATACAAGACTTATATATGGGAATACTGGATGTTGAATTAAATTTTAGAATTCCAAAATAGAGAATGACAGAAATCTGACTTTTACCACCAAACTTTCCAAACTTAGTCTATTTTACGTTTTTTCTTGTGTTCTAGACAACAGAAGTTGCCTTTATTTCTTACAGAGAAAAGTATCAGGAATGGATTTACATGGAAGAAAAATCAACAGGAGTTGAAGATTACAAAAAAATTCAATGACATTTGAGTTAGTAAAATAGAGTAACTTCTATGATATACTATGATACTGTAGCCATCAAAATCAAGAAAACATAATCTTCATCTAGAGATAATGTAAGAAATGTGATTTCAGTATTAATGTGTTTGTGTTTTCCTGTTTTTCATTTCTCCAACTTGCACTATTCGTGTCAGACATAACTTCTATCCGTTTGGACTATAGAAATAAAATCATGATTGGTGACTAGCATAGATAAAACATGTTTGAGTTATCAAGAGCAAGATTTCTTTCTACTATGACGGTGAGTAATTTCAGCAGTCCTATTGATTCCCTGCTCAGAAAGTTGGCGCATTCTCAGCTTAGACAAATGAATAGCCAATATCATATCTCTTTTATTCTTAAAAGTGATTTCAGTCACAATAATCATCATCAATTTTAGTAATGGTTTCTGGTAACCTTTATGAGCAGAAGCTGAACTTGAGCCTGCACTTCTAAAATGCTGTGTGCTATTCTATGCAGATAATGGTACAGACCTCTGTCTCTGCATTGATTTTAATTTTGCATTGGGAACATTTAGTTTTCCCTGCACTAAATTTTGGCACAAAGAAAAGTCCAAAGATTTTTTTAAGTTACAAATCTGAAATTGCTATAGCCATTTTTAATAATTGAAAAAACTACTTTTGAACTTCAATTACAAAAAAACCAACAAAACAAAACACCCACACCAAAACAAACACACAAAAAACCCCAAATCCTGGGTATTTGGTTGATCAATTAAGCTAATAAAGTGAAAAATATAATCAGAAAAATGTTCACATAACATTGTCATCCAATGATAGGACAAGGGGCAATAGGTGTCAGCTGGAACATAGGAGGTTCCACATAAACACAAGAGGGAACACCTCTCCTCTTCATGATGAGGTGACAGAGCACTAGAAGGGGCTGCTTGAGGAGGTTGTGGAGTCTCCTTCCTTTGAAGATGTTTAAATCCCACCTAGACAGATTCCTGTGTGACTGGATCTAGGAGATCTTACTCTGACAGGGGACTAGATGGTCTTTCGAGATCCCTTCCAATTCCTAACAGCCTGTGAAGCTGTGATTCTGTGAGTGCCTAAATCAGTAACAGGCATTATTTTTCCAGTTGAATCAAACATTTAGTTAGTGGGTTTTGTTCATTGCCAAGCATAGAAGTAATCTAAAATTCTACATGATGAAGTCAAGGAGTTAAACATATATTTTCAAATGGATTGCCTCTGGGCATATTTTGTATCAAGGCTAGATTTCCAAATTCATCTTTTAAAGTAGTGATTTACGTGTTCTGATGTCTCCTTCATTATACTTAATCTAATAAAGTGGAAAGTACAAAGTTCATGACTACATTATTGTGAGTTCTGTAACTTCCACAATTCACCAGTTCTTACAAGATAAAAAGCTCAATATAACAAAAGTAGCATATACATCTAATTTACTAATTCTGAAGAAAATCAAAATAGTACCTCAAACAAGGCAGTATTTTTATGGTAGTTAGTAGAAAGATACTTCAGCATACAATACACATAAAAATTCCAGTAAATGTGATACCTTCAATGTGCCAGTGGTGTAAGAGTTCTTTGATGTGTGATTTATAAGCATTTAGAACTGCAAATAATAATCTCAAAAAAAATAATGATTACTGAAAAAAGGGCATTTCTTGATAATTTCATTTCTTTGCTGAGGAATAAGTATATGGAAAGGATTGTTAGGAAGCCCTTCTGCATGGAAAGGTTGATAAGACATACGAATAAACTGCCCAGGGTGCTGGTGGAGTTTCCATTCCTGGAGGGGTTTAAGAAAAAACTGGATGTGGCACTTAGTGCCAGGGTCTAGCTGATGTGATGGTGTTAGGTCATAGGCTGGGCTGGATGTTCTCTGAGGTCTTTTTCAGCATCAATAATTCTGTGATTCTGTGAATGTAACAAGAACACCATAATAGATAATTGACATGAGTTGTTTTTTTTCTGTCTCTTTCACAGACCACTTGAAATACAGGTTTTTTTCTCCTATGTAACAGGAAATTAATTAAAAAAAAGAAGAACATTCATATGTATTAGCATTTCACTTTTAGGCAAAGCATCCAATGTTGCATCGGGATATCATTTGCTTTTTGGTTTTCTCAAAGATGTACTCATTTTGGGAAAGATTGTGCCATTGATTTTTAGCTAGAATTCCCCACTGGCTCTAATAGGAGGTTCTGCTAAAAAATCAATTGCCTGATCAAGATCACTGTGAAATTTCTCAGAAAAACTGGACAAGAGGAGGTACTGATAGAGTGACAGAGGCATGAAAGCTGGAAAGTGAAAGAAGAGCCAATAATGTGTAAAAGTAGAAGCAAAGTTAAAGGTGATGTTTTGCCCGTTGGGTCTTCTTCAGGCCATAAGTTGAAAATGAGCAGATTTCTATTTCTTCTTCAGCCTGAGGAACACCTCAAAGACAGAAAGTTGTCTATAACCTTGTTCTGTTTTCCAACACATATCATAAAGACTAGAAGACTGTGTCTGGGGTAGGGTAGATGAGAAGAAAACTGTCATTATATTTCTTAACTAAACAGACTCTGAGAACTAATCCCTGCCCTGCGTTCCTCTGAATTCAGTATTCTGTCCAGAGACACCACTGGTAAATAATTAAGACTGCTACTGACTTAACTAAGCCCAATTATAGATCTAAACATTTCTCTGAAAATCACTGTCTAAACATTTCCCCAGCGATGGTGTTTTATGCAGAGGACCTGTTTCAGCCATCCTGACTTTCATGGTATGATATTACTTGCACACGGAGTTTAATTGAGGTTAAAAGGCCAAATTCTAATCTCATCTGTACAAGAGGTACATCTTGAGTAAAGATATTAAGGTCAGAGGAGTTACTTTAGATTTACAGCAGTGTAAGTAAAAGCTTATAGGGTATATTCACATACGATTTATTTGTGCTTGTAAAGGTTACGCGCTTGGGCACCTAAATTTTTATTTAAGATACAAATTTCAACATTCATATCAAGTGTTGTACACCTTCCTTATTTATTTATTTACTGTAAGTTATATGTTTATAATTATTATATAAATATAAACCATTAAAAATAATGTCAAATTTGAGGAGGCATTGGGTGAGTGGGGCTAAATAAAAATATTAACTCTTTTTTTCAGATCAGGAATAGCAGTTCATTTCTTCTCATGGAGAGAAGAGTCATTCCTGTAGTATATACACTATGATGCTCTGCTAAAAATGGTCTGTCACTGGCAGATGTGGCCTTAGGCATGCAGAGGCTGTGACATTCATGGGCATAATGTTTGAAAGCCTAAAACACAGAGGATGAATCTTTCTGGTTTTCTGCAAATAAAGTGATGGAATCAGCCCTGACTTTGCAGGAGTACATGCACCCTCCACAAGAAACCTAAGTGTCACTCTTTAGAGTTACAGGAACGGCTAGAAAATGCTACTTAGCACATTTATAGCATGGCCCGCTCATGACTTTCCAGAAACCTTAACTAATTTATCAGAAAGTTAGATGACTTGACATGATGTCTTTTCCACTTAGTATAGCCATGGCTTGGGGTAAAAAACCCCAAACATCCAGCATATATCAGTGAAGAGGGTTGTTTTAGAGGATAAAACACAGCAAAGGCCACACAGCCATGAGTGTTTCCATCATGGAAATATGCAGAATAAAATAGAGAAGACACGATATGGTCACAGTGGCATAAACAAACTTGTTCCCTCCTGAGCTTAATTTGGGTTAACTGAGGATCTCTTTCTTTTTCATATAATATATTTCCATTTTGTGATGGAAAAATAAAGTACATCATTAAATGCAATTATTGTACTCTTAGATACTTTTGAAATGGAAGCTTTATAAAGATAATTCATTCACTCCACTCCAGTTTTTCTTATCCACCATCTCTGGTGAGGTCCCAAAGAGCTCAATTGCATAGAATAGAGAGTCTTAGTACAAACAAATTGCAGCAAACGTAATTTAGCCAAGTGTTGATCTGGATGGGAAAATGCTTGATATCTTTCTCTATGGTAAATTATTATCATTATTTTTATAAGTGTTTTTATTATCATGTTTTTTATAAGTGTTTACTCTTGGCATTGATACCTACTGACTAAGATAATGAATGTTCAGATGTCCGTGTCTAGCTGAAGTAGTCTTCCAAGCATGTGAGATGCCATGGACTGAACTACAAAAAGACTCAGGAAGAGATTTCTAATATGTAATAAGTATGGATAAAAGCTTTATGCCAGGAGATGAGTGTTTTATTTGCTTTAGTACAAAACATGTAAGTTCTTGCTCTGCAGAAAGGAGACATTTTTTTAACTGAGCACAGTTTCAAAGAGAAAAACAGATCAAACAATCCCCATCTGATGCTCTTGGAAAATGTGGAAGCAACAATTTTGAAAACAGGAGGCAAAATGGCCTAATAGATGCAGAGGAAAATGAGAAAAGAAGTTTAAAATTCTGAGTAGAACTGTACTATTGACTTTGAAATACCAGTAATCTCCTATAGAGGAGAGCATCACTCCTATGGGTGTTAGTTTACAGTGGGGTTACATCGCAATCATAGGGGAAATGCCTGGAAAATGTTCTTGCTGATAGATAAAATGACAAGGAACTGGGAAAACAGTATTAATGTGAATGTAGCCAAGATTACTCCCTCATGAGGAAAGGCTGAGGGAGCTTGGTCTCAATTTGGAGAGCAGGAGATTGAGGGGTGACCTCATTCATGTCTATCAATATGTGAGGGGGGGGTGTCAGGAGGATGGAGCCAGGCCCTTCTCAAACTGATCTGGTGATAGGACAAGGGGCAATGGGTGCAAGCTGGAACACAGGAGGTTCCATATCAATATCAGAAGGAACTTCTTCCCAGTGAGAGTAATGGAGCATTGGACCAGGCTGCCCAGGGGGGTTGTGGAGTCTCCTTCTCTGGAGATGTTCAAGACCCACCGGATGTGTTCCTGTGCAACTTGGTCTAGGTGAACCTGCTCTGGCAGGGGGATTGGACTAGATGATCTTTCAAGGTTCCTTCTGATCCCTATAAATTCTATGATTCTGTGAGTTAGAGAAGTTTCTCAAGATGTATTTTCAGGATTCCTTATTTTGGAGTAGGTGGTTTTGAGTGAAGAAGCTTAGGAAAACAAAAAGTATTTATTAAATAGGGAAACTAGAACAAGTGGTGCTTAGTGAATGCTTATGGTACCTTAACATGGTTCTGAAAGAAGGATGCAAGTGCTTTATTATTATTCTGTGAAGCTATGAACATAGATTTAGCACTGATTTTGGGGAACAATAGGAGAAGGGCTCATAATTTGAAGCTAAAAATTGACAGATTTCGGCTGGATATTAGGAAAAAGTTCTTGAATCTAAGGGTGGGGGATCCCTGGAATCGGCTGCCTAGACAGGTGGTGGAAGGCCCCATCCCTGGAGACCTTCTAGTTAGGGCTGGATGAGTCTTTAGGCAAACTGTTATCTTTGGAGATGCCAGTGATTGTTGTAGGGGTATTGGACTGGATGACCTTTGAGGTCCCTTCCAACCCAATGCATTCTACGATTCTACGATTTACATATAAAAACTGTCAACTTTGCCTATCCTATTGATATTATCTGAACATAGACTCATAGAGTGGTTAGATTGGAAGGGACCTTCATGATCATCTAGTTCCAACCCCCCTGCCATAAGCACTAGACCAGGGTGCTCAAGGCCACAGTCAATCTGGCCTCGAACACTTCTAGGGAGGGGGCAGCCACAACCTCCCTGTGCAACCTGGTTCAGTGTCTCAGTACCCTCATCATGAAGAACGTCCTCCTGACTTCTAGTCTAACCCTCCCCTCTTCCAACTTGAAACCATTGCCCCTGCTCCTACCACTCCTGAGCCCTTGGAAAGAGCCCCTCCCAGCTTTTCTGTAGCTGCTCTAAGATCTGCCTGGAAGCTCTTCTTCTCCAGGTTGAACAGTTGCTTCTAGAATGTTGTTACTTTTCTGCTGGCATTGCATAAGGAAGAGAAATGGAGAAAGGTATTTATTCTGCACTAAATATGAGTGGAAGAGTTATAGACTCATTGAATCATCAGGGATTAGAAGAGACCTTGAAAGACATCCAGTCCAATCCCCATGCCACAGCAGGACACACCGACCAGGTGTGCATCCTGGGCTGCATCAGGAGAAGTGTGGCCAGCAGGTTGAGTGAGGTGATTCTCCCCCTCTACTCTGCTCAGGTGAGACTCCTCCTGGAGTACTGAGTCCAGTTCTGGAGCTCTGATTACAAGAAGGATGTGGATGTGCTGGAGTGAGTCCAGAGGAGGGCCATGAGGATGATCAGGGGGCTGGAGCACCTCTCCTATGAGGCCAGACTGAAAGAGTGGGAGCTGTTCAGTCTGGAGAAGATGAGGCTCCCAGGTGACCTATTGTGGCTTTCCAGGATCTGAAGGGGGCTGCAAAAAGTTGGGTAGGGACTTTTTAGGATATCAGGTAGCAACAGGACTAGAGGGAATGGAGCAAAGATGGAGATGGGGAGATTTAGACTTGATGTGAGGAGGAAGNTCTCTGGAGACTCGGACTTGGTCTGGGAGATCGTGTTGTGGCAGGGGGATTGGACTGGATGTCCTTTCAAGGTCTCTTCCGATCCCCGATTATTCTATGATTCTATGAAACCCCAAAGCAAAGTGAATGCTCTCAGTTTCACTAGAATTGGGTTTTTAACTGCTCCTTTAAATAACCTTTTTCAACATGTATGTGGATGGTTGCAAGAGTGAAATAATCTGTCCCGTGATGTGTTGTATCTCTTAACTTGAGCTACATAAGTGATGTGTGAAAGTCACTGTCACAAGCAATGTCCAGGACACTAGATTAGGTAGGATGTGGACAACTTGAGTAGCCTCAGCTCTGTTATATAAGAAGTTATAATCTATATGATTAGTTAATCAAGAAGTAAAAGAGAAACACTTTTTTCTATTGAATATTCACTTGTTCTTTGGGGTATTTACTTGTGTAATGATTTTTCTTTTCTGTAAGTAATTCTACTCAGCCACAGAGTCAGGATGATCTGATTCAGGATATCAATTCCCATTATGTTTTTCATTGGATCAATAATTCCCACAGAACTAATAGAAACTGCTTTTGAGGCAGAATGGTTAAACATTAATTAGAAATGTAATTAAGCATTTTGTATAAAAAAAACCCCCACAACCCAAACCATATTTTAGTACGAAGTAAATAAGCAATGGTAGTTCTTCAGCTTTAAGAACTGAAGACATCTTAAACTTAAGAATTTTATAGGAAATGAATAATTTTATCATTTTAGGGCTACATTGTTTTAAACCTCAGCAATTATGATGGAAGCAAGGCTACTTCTATAGGCTACTTCCAAGGCATGTTTCTTTAATTGGACATAGGAATTTGATAAATTAAATATTCCAGAGATATTTTAGAACAAAGCTTTCTCTTTTTTCTGTAAGAGAACTGCAAAAGTGAAGAGCCTCTTCTGTGAAGCGTGATGCAAACTGCCCTTTTCTATAAAATGTAATCCATTCCTTTCTGAGTCAGGGTGAGACTCCTGCCAACCTTTTGCATATATCTTCTTTTACTGGTTTGTTGTGGGTATGCTTTTACTCTAATATTCACATACCTCAGGGCTTTTTTATGCCTTCTAATATGCATTTTGCTCTTTCCTTGTGTCTCAGTGAAGCTCTTCTGTCTCTTTCTTCCTCACACCTTTCGACTTTCCTACTCTTCTCATTCAAGTGCTGGCGGATGATCTTTCTCCTATGCAAGTGAAGACTCTCCAAGCCCAGATTGTTCGTGCCACGAGGTTATATGCTTATCTGTCACACCATCCAACAACTCCCAATAGCTTTAACACATTTAATAAACATCTGGCATAAATATTTGAAAATCCTGCCCTCCTTTATGTGAATAGGAAAACCTGTATCTTGCTGGAATCATTATTTAAAGACTTTCCAATTGCGACAAGAATTGCAAAATCAAAATTACAGCACATTTTACGTGTGCCTAACCATCACAGAGGAAGTAAAAGGTGAAACACATTTACAGCCCTGTGTAGTATAAAGCATCTTGAGATCACCTCGACATGTGCATATGCATTCTGAAATGACAGAATATGGAAATTTCAAAAAGGTGGGCTAAATCATTTCAGCTCTTTTGTTGCCATAATAATGTAATCGGTTGATAGCAATGTCATAAAAGGCTTTTCTTAATGTTCTGTTACAGCTCCGTGGAATCTAAAAAATCAGTTTGAATTAAAAGATATATAAGCCTCAGCTTTATAAATCATGTCTGCCTATGCACACATGTGCACACTAATAGGATATTATTGCCAGCTCACCAGTAGTTCTTCCCTTTTTTTAATTAGGCTTAGATTGTAAAATCATGTCTCAGAATAAATCGGGCTCTTTTAAGCCCCTAGAAACATTATTATTGTTACCATATGTTTTCAATTCATAGAAGCAAAAGAAGCAAACTTCTTTTCCCATTTGAGTTACCTGTACTATAAGCTAAATAATAAATGAATGAGTGAATGAATGAATAAACAAACAGATAAATAAGCAAATACATTAATAAATGAATATTTTTCTGTAACAATGTAGGGAATACTTTTCTCTACAGGTGTCTGCTAAGGAACTCAGATCTCTGGCCCAGCAGACAGACAAATACATACAGTGGGCACACACCAGGCATCAGTATCATTATCTTAACCAATTCCTTCTTTAAATACCCCAAAGTCCTTCTCTGGCTTTTAGTATTGCACAGCGATTTTGATGGGATGTTCAGATCCTTTGCTTTACTTTGCTCCCTGTCATATAATAGCAAAAAGCAAAGTAACTGTATTTAACATTTAAAAAAACCCTAACCCATGTATTGTCTACATGCATTCTAATTTATTGATTGAAATACTAATTCAATTTGATTAAAGTGTTGAAGCACAATGTTTATCCAACGTCAAAAAGCTAGAAGAGATGTTTCTGAAATCCATTTAGCCAGAGAGGCTAAGTCAGCCTCAGTATAAGCCAAGGAGCATTTAGGTTGCCATATAATTATTCTGGAATGAAAGATTTTCTTCTGTAGTATTGTCTTGTACATGGTGAGAGATGGAGAGAAACAATAATGTGTGTGTTGTACCAAAATATGCCATTTATATTCTTTCAACTGCTCCGGTTCAGATTCCGGTCTTTGGTTTTGCTATATGTATAGATATTGAAATTTCTTTTCAAAAACAAAAAATACATCTTAAGTATGTAGGAATACAACTTGAAATAAACATATATAGCTCAAACAATAAAGGAATTCTGAGAGTAGAACTGATAGTGTTTCTTTAACAATTTTGCCCTAAAGAGGTTATTAAGATAACATGAGATGGTGAATAATGCCTTTAATGAAGATAACAACAAGAACATCACTATATTGGAAAGATTTCTTCTGGGTCTTTGTTTTTTTTTTCCTGTGCCACAATACAGGATATAAACATCAGTGAGAGGAAAACACCCTTGCCAAACTAAATACAACAGATCAAGAGGGCATTGCAAAGCTAATTGCAAACTTCTAATTAAACTAAGGTGCTGGACATCACAGAATGTTTGGGGTTGGAAGAGACCTCCGAAGATCATAGAACTCAACCCCAGTGCCAGTGCAGGACCAAAACTAGGGCAGATCATCTATAAATGCATTCAGACAGTTCTGTAACGTCTCCAGAGAAGGAAACTCCACAGTCTCTCTGGTCAGCCCATTCCAGTGCTCTGTAACTCTCACAGTAAAGAAATTTCTCCTCATGTTGAGGTGAATAAGCTTGAATCCATTGCCCCTCATCCCATCCCAGGGCACAAGTGAAAAGAGATTGTACCTGCCTTTGTGATACCCAGCCCTCCTGCACTTATAGACATTAATTATATACACTTATTCTTCTTGTCTCCAGACTAAAAAGCCCCAGGTCTCTTAGCCTTTTCTTCTAAGGCAGGTCTTCCAATCCCTTCATCATCCTCATAGCCACTGAATGAAATGACTATGGAAGACAGCTGAACTTGTCCCGTTAATAGCAGGTTCTCAGATAGTTTTCAGGTGCTCTACACAGAGCAGTGTCACATCATGAGGGCAGCTTACAGGGAAGATCCTTGACATTCTCTTCTTGGTACTTCAGGAAGTACAGGTGTGAGCTTGATCACAAAAGAGCATTGTGGGATGAATGGTACATCCAGAGCACATTGGAAAGGTTTCCAGCCATAGAAGTAATAAGGCCTTTGCACTGTTTGTGTGACATTTCTACTCCTATTGATCATAACCCTTTCCCTGCTCATACCTTTGTTATTTTGAGAGCAGGCATGGACCAAATGGGTTTTACTTCACCTTCTTTATACTGTTCTAGGGAACAATGTGGTCCAAATAAAAACCTCTCATGGAAGAACAGGATGATATTAGTTCTGTGGAACCACTTTTTTGCTCCCTGTGATACTGTAGGTTTTTATTTTTGGAGGATGGAAGGCAGAGTGCAACTCTCTTTTCATAGATCAGGACAGTGACGGTGATGAAATGCAGCTTGGAAGTGCTGGTTTTTACACTTTCTACTCTTCCAGTCAAAGCTTGTAGTTGTGAACCTGCAGGATCGGTAATAATATTATTCCAGTCACTGGACTTTGAACCAAGATTTGTCTCTGATCCTTCATGCAGTTTTGTCGGAACTAGATAGTCTCTGAGATCCCTTCCAACTAAACCATTACATGAATCACAGAATCACTGTATTATTGAGGCTGGAAAAGACCTCTAAGATCATCCAGCCCAGCCTATGACCTAACATCATCACACCAGCTAAACATGGCACATGGCACTAAGTGCCACAGACAGTCTTTTTGTAAACACCTGCAGTGATGGCAACTCCACCACCTCCCTGGGCAGTCCATTCCAATGTTGAATCACCCTTGCCATGAGAAAGTGCTTCCTAGCATCTAATGTAATCCTCCCCTGGCACAGCTTCAGGCCATGCCCTCTCATTCTATCACTAGTTGCCTGGGAGAAGAGCCTGACACCCACTTGTCTACAACTTCCCTTCAGGTGATTGTAGAGAGTGATAAGATTCCCTCCCCCACCAGAGTCTTCTCTTCTCCAGGCTAAACAAGACCAGCTCTGTCAGCCTTTCCTCCTAAGACTTTCCCTCTAGTCCCTTCACTAGCCTTGTTGCTCTCCTCTGGACCTGCTCCAGCACCTCCATTTCTTTCTTGAAGCAAGGGGCCCAGGGCTGCACAAAGTACTTGAGATGAGGTCTACAGTGCCGAGTACAGGCGAAGAACTATATCCCTAGTTCTGGGACACGCTATTCCTGATCCAAGCCAGGATGCCATTGGCCTTTTGTGCCACCTGGACACACTGCTGGCTCATATTTAGCCAGTTATTAACCAGTATTCCCAGGTCCCTCTGTCATATCACACAACTGACTACTTTCATTGACATTAATTAGCACAGAAATATTTGTTAAAATATTTTACATAGTATTCTTTGAGAAAAAAGTATTCAAAAGTACATAGGAAGTAGTCAAGACAAAAAAAACCCCTAAATATTGGTCAGAGTTTCTATTAATGATTTTTCTTCAGAGTCAATAGAGATGTAAACCAATATTTTGGAGACAGGAAGTTAATGCAGTGAATTACTCTCAGATATTTGGATGTACTTTCAATCAATTCCTTATATTCAATATCAATACTTGTGTTACATGGTGTATGGTGTTTTCTTGGCCTCTTTTCGTGTTATCTGTATTATGACTGGATGTTTCATGAGACTAGAAGTTTTAAAAACAGAGGTGTAGTTTGTTCTGGACTAGAACACCAGCATTAATGTGTATTTACAAAACATAAATTGAAAATTATATATATTTTAACCTTTATGGTACTTTCTGTCAAAGGGACAGAGTTACCCACCAATATTTTCACAGGACATTTGGATATCAATGGACTAAGAATTTTTCCTGTGAATTCTTACTGCTGCTCCATTGCTCTGGCTCTTCAATTCTACAGAAACTAAAGATGGTGAAGTTCTAATAAGTTATTTAATACTTTTCTATGTCACTATAAGATTATTCCTTAAAGTATATTATTCAGTGTTTTGCCTTGCAAATAATAGAAGTCCACTCTTTCCCCTGGGAAGCTTTTCAACCGTCTAATATAATTCACCATCAGGAACATATTCTTTTTGTTCATCTTACATCTTTTATTTCTTTATTTCATTCAGATACTTTTATGTAATGATAATAATCTGACAATCATGCTGTATCGTCTTTCCAGATACATTCCCAAACACTCAGAACCTGATTCTTCTGTCATTGCTAATACAAAACTTACTACAGTGATGGAAATTTAGTCTTCAAATACAATTCTTCAAGGTGCTGTTCACATTCTGCAAAGCCTCTCATGTCCCTCAAATCATGCACCTCCTAGTTAAATTCAAGACTTTTGCCTTTGTATTCAAACCTCTTCATAACATTGTCCTACTTTATTTGACTTAGACATTTGACCTGCCTCTGCCCTTTCTTTTCTACTAATGATGTTACCCTTGGTGCCCTGGCTGTCAGCTCCCCTCCTCATCTGTGTCCTTTTGACTCCTCCTTCCTATTTGCATAGAGCATCCCCTCTGAAATGAGTTAGGAAATATCTACCTTTTCCTTAGCAGTAGTTCTGGCTAAACTCTAGCTTTTGGTATTAAAAGCTTTTGGCAAGGTGAGTAGTCTTTTTGAATATTTGTGAGTACATTTAGTTTGCCAGTTATAAACATTGAAAAAATCAACCCTAAGGTACACTGGTTTAAGGTGGTTTGGCTAAGTTATTTCATTTTTGCCATGAGGTTTGCATATGTCATTTTACCCTGTTCTTAAACTTGTGTTGATGTTGTAGTAAAAGTAAACTCCTCTGGGAAGATTAGATGTTTGCTTTGAACGTACAATGCCTAACTTAAAAAGTAAATAACAGGGTAGGTTTAGACTAGACATCAGGAAAGGGTTCTTTATGGCTGCCCAGGGAGGTGATTGAGTCCTCATCCCTGGATGTGTTCAAAAGTCACTTAGCTGTGGTGTTAGGGGATAGAGTTTAGGGATGAACTTGTAGAGTAGGGTTAAAGGTTGGAATCGATGATCGAAAGGGTCTTTTCCAACCTGAATGGTTCTGTGATTCTGTGATATTTTATGAGAATGGCTGGGTTAGTAGTTTTATCCTGAAACTCCAATAGTACATACAGGCAAAAAGGCAAATAGGGCTGTTTTCAATAGGCTTCATACTTCAACAGAAAATGTAGTAATAAACTTATTAGATGAAAACTAGTTAGCAAATAGAAAATTATTAGTGGGAATCTTCTCCATATTTGTGGAGAGAACAGCAGGATTTTTCCTGTATGTGCAAATACTGCTCAGCTGAAGGTGCAAAAAATGAGGGAGGATGCTGAAGCTCGGTGTTAGCTAACCTGGTTGACATGAACTTCACAGGGATTTGCAATCAGTCTGGACTGGGTATTGTTTCTGCAAATTAATGGTTGTTTGCTCCTGTGTTATGGGTGGTTTTTTATAGCTCTGTCAAAGCTGTATGCTAGATAAGTATATGTGTACATCTATTGCTTTCTGTTGAAAGCATTCTCGGAGTTTTTAGGCTGATGTGCATGAAGGTGAGTCTGCTTTGCTCTTATTTGAGGAAAATAAGGGAGAAAAAGAATCAGTGCAGTCAGTAATCCTGGCTTGAATGAATGACAGGCTGTGAAGTTCAGTCAACAGCTATTTTTATTTGATTTATCAGAAAAAACATCTGCCTATTTTCCATATTCTTTCTGATCTTGCATGGAAACTATTCCGTGAAGAGTTTCTTCCCCTGGTTTTAGCCTTAGTTCTTTTGCTATCTTATATTACCTTCTGCAACTCCTTTGGGAACTGTCTTGGTTTTATTTTTTATCTGACCTGACATAAGTATCTCTCAATTTTACAATAAGACATTTATTTGTTTCACTGATATCTAAATTTTCTGCTATTTGCCTCAGGCATGTGTCGTATTATTTCTGGACAAAGGCCTACGCACTCCTATGGCTCCCCCAGCCTGTGAGCAATGCCTTTAAATTATCATCCCTTCACACTTGGGCAGAAGAGTTCTCTGTCATTAGAACGAAAACCTGCTTGGTTTGCAGTTATTTGTATAACAGAACTCTCTTGTGTCCTTAGACTGTGAAGTAAATGTTAACAAATCGCAATATTTTGTAATTTATATGGGTAATAAAAGAATTAATTTTGAGGCTAATATTCAATTATTTTCAAGGTCTCATTCTTTGACAGTTTGACAAATCCATCTACTCACAAGGCAGCCTCCAAAAGAGTAAATGAAGTTGATTTTTTTAAAATTGTGAATGTTTGTGCTTATCGTTTTCCTTTCTTTTACAAAAATTTATATCAAATCTTTCTTGTATAAATTGAGTTTTAGGTGTGATGACACCCATGTATATGGTATAGAGAAACCTCTCTTGCTACAGTTGTTAGTTACCTTAATGATTTTCTCTTCACTGAGAAGACAAAATTATGTTCTTATACTTATCCCAAACATCTTTTATTTAAGGAGGGATTCATATTATTCCTTTGGACAACAAGATGAATAGCCACAGGGAGAAAATCCCAAGTGCACATACACAATCCATTGACAACTGGTGCCAGATAACAACATCTTTAATTTCTTCACATACATTCTTGGTGATGTTTACCATTCAGACCTTATCCAACTGTAATAATTCTATTACTCTATACAACCATCACCTTCTTATGTGAGTGGATCTGTCCTTCATTCTGACCATTGGCACAGGAGTTCATTGTCACTCACAGAATCACAGAATTATTGAGGCTGGAAAAGACCTGTGAGATCATCAAGCCCAGCCCGTGACCTAACATCACCACAATAAGCTAGACAAGGGCACTAAGTGACAAATCTAGTTTTTTTCTTAAATGTCTCCAGGGATGGGCACTTCACCATCTCTCTGGGCAGTCCATTCCAGTGTCTAATCACCCTTTCCTTGGGAAGGGTTTCCTAGAGTTCTTCTCATGAAGAATTAATCTGGTCAAGACTGTTGCATTGCATCATGGAAAGGATTATTTATGTGATTAAACATTGGGGGGTTTTTTGCCTCTCTCCAAGAATCATATAATCACAGTCATTTAGGTTGGAAGAGACCTTTATCAAGTCCAATCATTAAACCACCTGTCCCAAGGCCACAGCTAAACTCTGTCCCCAAGCTCCAGATCTACATGACTGTGAAACATGTTTAGGGATGGTGATTCAACCTCTTCCCTGGGCAGCCTGTGCCAAGGCCTGAGGACCCCTTTTTTCTTCTAATGTCTAGCCTAAACATCCCTTCATGCAACTTGAGGCCATTTCCTCATGTTCCGTCACTTGCTGTTTGTAAGAAGAGACCATATTTGGGCCTGGTAAACAGATCAGAATAGGGACAGATTTGCTGTCTCTGGGTTTCTGTCAGGAATTGCAAAAGTCTGCATCAACATTTGCAATGGACTCTGATGGGAAAATTTGTATCATTCAAAACGTGTTATGAAAACAAAATATGGATTTTAAGCTTATGATTGGTACTGCATAGGTAGGGGTATGTTGGAACTGCATAGGTACTGTAGGAATAGGAAATATTCAATATTTCCTACTCAATATGCAATAAGAAAACCTCCCAGCACTATGTATATTAACAATGGGTAGCACCTTTCAGGCAATTAATGATTATGACTTTTCTTTAACCAACAAAGAGATAGGACCTGGACTTTGTTCTCTGCAAAGACACTTCTCTGACAAAGTAATGCAGTTGGCTGCTCACTTGAATGTTTAATTTGATGCTGACTTTTGCAGATGCATGTCAGGCATCCTGGCCTGTATCAGGAATGTTGTAACCACCAAGAGTAAGGAGGTGATCCAACCCTTGTATGTGGCACTTGTGAGACCACACCTTGAGTACTATGTCCAGTTTTGGGCACTACAGTATCAGAAGGACAAGTGCTGGAGCAGGTCCAGAGAAGGGCAATGAGGCTAGGGAGAGGTCTGGAAAGCAGGCGCTATGAGAAGTGGCTGAGGGAACTGGGGTCATTTAGTCTAGAGAAGAGACTGAAAGGAGGTTGTAGTAAGGTTGGTGCTGGTTCCTTCTCCCAAATTATTAATGATAGGATGTGAGGAGGTGGCCTTAAGTTGCATCAGGGGAGGTTTACATTGGATCTTAGGAAGAAGTTCTTTCCTGAAAAATTGTTTGGGTACTGGAACAGGCTGCCCAGGGAGGTAGTAGAGTCACTGTCCACGGAAGTGTTTAAAAGCAGAGCAGATAGAGCACTTGAGGCCATAGTCTAGAGGCTGGGGAGATGTTGGCATGAGGGCTGTATTTGATGATCCTGGAATCTTTTCCAGCAATTATGATTCCATGGTTCTAGTGCCATAAAATGAACATCTGCTATCAGTGTTGTCTTGGTCATTGACGTGGCCCAGAGTTACTTAATTAATGAAATAGGAATGGTCTGATCATCTCCACATAAGACCACATCCTCACAGCACTGAAAAGTTCTTCCCCTAGTCTAGCAGTTCCAATTTCTACATTTTTATTCTTGGTACAATCTGTGCTTTTACAGGAGCCACTGAAGATACTGCAGAGTTTTTTTCATGCAGCCTTTTTCTTTT
Organism: Upupa epops; assembly: GCA_013397515.1. Lineage (NCBI taxonomy): Eukaryota > Metazoa > Chordata > Aves > Bucerotiformes > Upupidae > Upupa > Upupa epops. The sequence goes on from VZRI01000646.1 coordinate 75,667, forward strand.
AACATTATTTCCAACTTGACCATATATTTCTCATGAAGTTTTGTGGTACAGAAGTCATAGTTGATGAGATTTTTAGTATCTTCCATCCTACGCAGAAACAACACAGTACTTCTCAAGCCTGTGATGTGATGACATTCTGTGGGAAGCCAAAGATAGCAAAGCTTTTTTTTCTATTCCCCCCCCCAAATAGCATTGAAAATTTTACTTCAGGCTTCTTGTCCACTGTCATTCCTATTTTCAGAAATGATAAATGCTCATTCTTGCTGCTGAAACAAATGGAAGCACACAGAACTTCTAGAAACTGGATTATCAAGGATTAATGTCTTTTTTCCCCTTACAACAAGTATCTATATTTTGTATTAATATTATCTATATTTTGTATTAATATTATCTATACTTTGTATTAATTTGCTCTTAATGCTATTGCAGAAATAATAGTTTAAAAAAGTCAATTGTATCACTAGGAGTTGAGACATTATTTTCAGGAGTTTTAAGATAATTTCTCTTGCATTTTCAGATAAAGTTGCATTAAGCTGAAGCAGTGAAGGTTGAGGGCAGCCTTGTTTGCAGTGACCATAAGATGCTGGAGTTCAGGGCTTCATGTGGTAGGAACAGAATACCTAGCAGAATCACAGCCCTGGGTTTCAGGAGGGCCAACTTTGGCTGTTTCAAGCAATTGCTAGGACAAATCCCATGAGACAGGGTACTGGCAGGGAAATGGGCCCAAGAGAGCTGCTCATCATTCAAAGACCACTTCTTTGAAGCACAGCACAAGTGCATCCCAAAAGGAAAGAATTCGAGAAAGGGAAACAGAAGACCTGTGTGGTTAAATGGGGAGCTACTGCACACACTGAAGAGGAAGAAGAAAGTCTATATATAGGTCATGGAAGGAGAGGATGGCCATTTGGGGTGATTATAAGGCTCTGGTGATAGAATGTAGGGATGCAACTGGGAAAACCAAGGCCTCCTTGTTATTCAACCTTGCAAGAGAGAGGTCTAGGGGAACAGAAAGGGCTTCTTCAAGTACATTGCAGGTAAAACTAAACCTAGAGGCAATGTGAGCCCCCTGCTGAATGAGCTGGGTGCCCTGAAGACAAAGGATACAGAGAAAATAGAGATACTAAGCACTTTCCTTGCCTCCGTCTATACTTCTGGGAGCTGTCCTGGTATCAAAGCCCAGACTGCTGAGGCTCCAGAGGAAGTTGAAGCAAAAGAGGAGCCTGCCTTGGTTGATGAGAACTGGGTTAGGGATGTATTGAGCGAACTGAATATACATCAATCCATGGGCCCTGATGGGGTGTACCCGTGTGTGCCGAGGGAGATGGCGGAAGTCATTGCTAAGCCACTCTCTGTCATCTTTTCTAAGTCATGGGGATCAGGAGAGCTGCCTAGGGACTGGAGGTTAGCAACTGTCACTGCAATCTGCAAGAAGAGTAAGAAGGAGGACCCAGGTAACTATAGACTGGTCAGCCTCACCTCCATCCCAGGAAAGGTGGTAGATGTGCTGTCATTCATGGTGCAAGCTGGAACAGAGGAGGTTCCATATAAATATCAGAAGAAATGGAACATTGGAACAGGCTGCCCAGGGGGGTTGTGGAATCTCCTCTGGAGAGATTCAAGACCTGCCTGGGTATCCTCTTGTGCATCTTGGTCTAGGTGATCCTGCTGTGGCAGGGGGATTGGGCTAGATGATCTTTGGAGTTCCCTTCTGATCCCTAATGGTTCGATGATTCTACGATTCTAAGTGGCCTGGTTTGTTGAAGAGATTTTTTTGTATGAGTGTTTGCTGTGCCATCTTTGAAATGCCTTTGGGAAAGGTGGAGTGAAAAGGAGGGATGTTATGACACAGAATCTGGAAGGAAGAGCAAAATATATTTAAGAAAAGAGGCTTTATACTACTGAATAGTGAGTGATGTCCTTGCTTGTTGCAGGAGAGTTGGACTAGATGACCTGTGGATGTCCCTTCCAACCCTACGATTGTATGATCAAGAATGTTCTAAGTCAATGGAACGGCTGCTAGAGATAGTGTTGCTAATAAAAGTGATACTCACTTGTCACTTCTGCACCAGGAAGGCATGTAATTGCACATACGCTGCCCACAGAACACTGTGGTGATGGTTGTGGTAGAGTAATTGTAACATCACCCATGAGCATCACTTCACCATGTGTCTTGCCTTGTACTTCAGGGGTCATTGAATGTCTGGTTGTGCCTAGACACACATGAGCTGTTTTGAGGGAGGAAAAATCAAGGATCCACCTTGCCAGAGAGGATGAGCAGGACAGTTTTGAGTGGGTGTGGTGAAAGAGGATATGCAGTGCATGACAACCAGATCTCCTGGGTAACAGGGCTTGCCAGGAGCTGCGCTGTTGCAAGGCAGTGGGAACTAGAGACAGGGAGCTCAGCAAGGGCCTGAGGCGGCTGTCAGAGCAGGAACAAGCTCCAAAGGAGGCTCAGTGTCTGCACCAGCAGCAGGGTGTTGACATACAGGAAGATGCTGAAGGGGCATTTGCCTTGCGGGTGCAGATATGAGTCATGTAATTCACTTCTTCTAGTACTGGCATGCCTCTTGCCAAGCAGCACAGACAGTACTGTTTTAATATCTTCACTCTAAATGGAAAATTATTTCCTTTGGCGTGGAAATTTTTTTATAAAAATCAGACCTAGAAATTATAAACATGAAGTTTTAATAGCTGTGTTTCAGCTTAGATATTACTTGTGTCTTGCGAGGATCTGTTACACTGCACTTGCAGCTAAAATTGTTAATAAAATAACCTTAATCAAGTTTTTAAAATTCTCATCATTAGTCAACATACACTTAGTTCTAAAAGCCTGACAATCTGTGGGAAAATGATGATTTTGACTGTAACTTGCATTCAGAATTTAAAGTTACAATACTAATTTAGCCCTTCCAGACACTGATTTTCATAGTCTAAATAGAAACCTAATTTTCCTCACGAGGTATGCAGCAGAAGAATTATGTATATAAAGTTATCCACTTCTTACATGCTACCAGTAAGGCAAGTAAATTCTTTTAATGTATTCTTTTATTCAAATGATGGAGAATATCTAGTATCTTTGAACCTACTATATATTACACAGAATCACAGGATCACAGGATAATCCTGGTTGAAAAGGATCTCCTAGATCACCAAGTTCAACTATCCCCACACCAACAAAAAACCTAAATGCTTGATTGACGGGAAAACACAAACTGACCCCATCCATACTGCCACCCCCACAGGGCGTGAAGCATCATGGCTACACGGTTCTTCAACACCTCCAGGCATGGGGACTCCACAACCTCTCTGGGAAGATCCTGCCACTGCCTCCCAACTCTTTCTGGAAAGAATTTCTTCCTAAGACACAATCTAAACTTCCCCTGCCTCAGCTTCAGACCATTGCCCCTGCTTCTGTCAACAGTCACCAAGAAGAGGCCAACTCCCACCCCTCCACAACCTCCCTTCAGGAAGTTGTAGAGGGCAATGAGGTCTCCCCTCAGCCTCCTCTTCTCCAAATTAACCCTGCCCAGCTCCCTCAGCCTCTCCTCAGACAACTGGTTCTCTAAACCCCTCACAAGCATGGTAGCTCTGCTCTGGATCCGTTCCAGCTCCATTACTTTCCTAGAATGAGGGGCCCAAAACTGAACACAGGATTCAAGATGAGACCTCACAAGGGCACAAGAACTTCCCCTCTGCTGCCATCCACACTATTCCTGATCCAGGGCAAGATGTTGTTGGCTTTCTTGGCCACCTGGGCACCCTGCTGTCTCCTGTGAAGCCTGCTGTCTCCCAACACCCCCAGGTCCTTTTCTGCTGGGCAGCTTTCAAGACCCTCATCCCCCAGCCTGTAGCGGTGCCTGGGGCTGTTGTGACCAAAATGCAGGACTTGGCACTTGGCCTTCTTGTCCCTCTGACATCTGGCCTCACCCCCTCAATCCAACCTGTCCCAGTCCCTCTGTAGAGCCTTCCTGCTCTTTAGCAGATAAGCACTTCCACACCATTTGGTGTCCCTTGCAATCTGACTGAGGGCGCTCCCAATCCCCATGACCAGATCATCAATAAAGATCTTAGACAAAGCCTGGCCCCGAAACTGATCCCTGAGGTACACTGCTTGTGACTGGCTGCCAGATGGATTTCACCCCATTAATAACAGCTGTCTGGGAATGGCCAGCCAGCCAGTTTTTAACCCAATGAAGAGTATGTTTGTCTATACCATGATTCACCAGTTTCTCCAAAAGAATGTTGTGGGAGGCTGTGCCAAAAGCCTTCCCAAAGTCCAAGTAGATAACATCTACATATGAATATGTGTACAAGTACACATTACACTTCAGTACATAAACATATGAAAGGTCGGCTTTCAGATTTCTTAACCACATCTGTCTGTTTATCTACTGATTGCTCCAAATTTTCTTCATTCACTACCTCTTCTTTTCACTTTTAGAAGAGGCAATAAACCCAAATCAGCTCCATTGTCTTGGTTATGTAATTTAAGTCTTAAAGACTTGGATTAATATAATGTAAACCAGGAAAAAAAGGCCTAAAAACCCATTAGAAATCAAGACATTAACTCCATTCTATTCCTTCCTGTGCATCAAAACCACGTCATTTTGCAGACACTTATGCATGCAAGAATCCCTTTTGGGGTGATTAGATGACTTTCACACATAACATTACACACAGATAATGCAACATAGAGGTCTTGTTTGTTGATCTCCCCTTTTGTGCCTTTTAGTGACATCACTTGGAACGACCCAGGTGTAAGCCCATCACATCTCAGCCTCAGGAAACATTTATTTCAATGAGATAATTTATTTTCAGGATTAGGCTACTGAAGTGGATTTGTGAAGACTGCACTCAGAAAGTGGTCTTGTAAAATGATATATTGATTTGGATTATCTAAGAAGGATAAACAGACCAAAATAACAGAATGCTGTGTTTGAGATTTAACTTGTATTTGCAGGCTGTTCAAAGAGTTAGTTTGGGATGTTCCCATTGAATGGACCTGTGTTTTCTAACACAGAGTATAGTAGGCTGTTTCCCATTTTGAGTGACAGGTAAAGAACACAACCTAAGTGCTCGGTTACTATATGCAGTGACAGTACAGGGAAACAAAGTAAAATGGAGGAAACAGCCTTTTTTCTCTGATTGTTTAATGGATTGTTATGCAACCAGAGCTGAAATAGTTTAATTGCTTTCAAAGGTCCCTATCCTGTAAACTCTTTGGCTCCAACAGTGGCTGGTTTCTGTGCTCCAAAACAAACAGAGTTCTGCATGGATTCACTCCTCTGCCCCTGTGCTAATGTTTGCTGGCTCAGGGCCGAGCGCACATGCTGAACTTCATGTGCATTAGTCATGCCATTGAACTCCAGTGGGGAGTGACCTGATGGAATAGCTACAACAGGGATGTACAATATGTTATTCCTGGCTGCAGCTCTGCAAACACAGGCAGCAAACACGTCTTGCTTTGCAACCTGACGCAACCTGAGAGACAGAGCCAATGGGTAGGAAGCTTTAATCTAATAGAGAGACAAATTAGGGTGGTGAAGGTTTCGCAGCTCCTAAAGTGCAGTGCAGGTTTTTAATGTGATTCACTCTTTTAAGATAAGAAAAGATGCCAGCAGTGAGCACATTTTTCAAATGACTAGCAAACACTTCTGAGAAATGTTTTCTAAAAAATAACCAACCCCCTGTTTCTGTGCTGTATATACTTACCCACTTTCTAAGTGAAAAACAAATTTACTTGACTTCAGAGAATGGCCGTAACTGCAGGATGTGGATTGTGGATGCTTTTCCCTCACGTCTCGGTAATTTGAAAACAGGTAATTTACCTGTAATTTCACTGAGTATCTTGAAGTTATGGATAGTACTGTCTTGATGTTATAAATGATAAATGTCTACCCATCTCTTTTTTCTTTACACAGTCTGAACTTTGTCACAATTTCAGGATGGTAACTTGTACTAACCATGGTTAAAAAATAATTCAGCACTGCTTGTATCAGAAACATGTTTTTACCCAGTCATAAAAAGCACGGAATTATTATATTAAGGCAATATTTACACATAATCGTACATGTCCTAATAATTTTGTCTAACAAAAGCTCTCTCAGATCACTTAGATTAAGCCAAACTCCAAAAAGAGTGTTTCTTAGCCCTAAGATTTCCTGCACATCTTACTACATCTCTGTGGTAAGTCCTTTTTTAATGCAAAACACAGGGCCACAATTTAACTGGAACATCTCTGATTCTACATATGCTGATTCAATGTATGTGAATGGAGACAATTTGATCAGTTACAAGGAAATCACCTCAGAAATGGGAAAATTAAAAGTACAAGAGGGAAAAGAATGCTGTTGCATCTACAAAAAAAATGAAAGAACATAGAATCCTGAAGTCGTTCAGGTTGGAAAAGACCTTCAAGATTATAAAGTCCAACCAAGTAGCTCAAGCCCACCCATAAATCCTGTCCCTAAGCTCCAGATCACCATGATTTTAAAACATGTCCCATTTTGCCAGTTGTGCAGGGGTTGCCTGAAGGAGTTGGTCAGCCACCATCCTACATGTGATCCTCTCCAGTGGTGAAACCATGAGGTTCTGTCAGACCAAAAGTAGGCTGCGAATTATGACGTGGGACAAGGAAGTGATCAAGGAAGTCCAAGCTTCAATATGAACTCCAGACACAGTGGGACAGTTTCAATGGAACACAGAATACCTAAATTGCTTGTATCCATGCATACAAAAGAGTCTTATCTGATGTCTTTGGTTAGATATGGGTATCCTGGAACTTCAGTTGGTGAAATGGTACCAAACTGTACAAAAAAACCTGAGCTAAACAGAAGTTGCTCAGTCCTGCAAAACATTTCATTAATTACTCATGCTCTAAGTTGATTTTACACTCAGGAAATTTATTATTTTAAAAGATTTGTTGCACGAACTTCCACTAATAATGATACCCATTACATAATGCCTTAAAACAGTACATGGACTTCAAGGCAATAAACCTCATGAAGGAGGTTCCAATGAAACCAGTCATGGCAAAGAGTAAGTTATCTTTTTATTCCCTTTTCAAAGGCTTAGAGATGTAGATAGAAGTAAAGAGTTTGCTAGAGGTCAAGTACAAGATACTGTCAGAGTTAAAACTATAGGGCTAAAACTATGGGGCTTTTGGTGCTGTTTGTATAGTTAGGAAGCTTGATCTTATCGCTTCATTTTTTTTTCTACTCCAATTAAATTACTTTATTGTGAAAAAATATCTAAAATATTATTGTAAATGTAATCCTTTGACTTGTTACCTCTAAAAGGAATGATTCATTTTCCCTTGGTAGGTTAGTGCATGTCCATACCGGTATATTGCACAAAGCATTAAAGACAGGACTTTCTGCCCTTTAAAGTTTTATTTAAAGTAGAAAAATAAGCGTGCTTTACAGAAAAACATTTTTATCTAATGCACTTAATAATTTGTTTCAGAGCAGTCACCTCCCTTCCTGAGAAGAATGGTTGAGATGTCTGTTTGGAATTATTCCTGGAATTATACCAGCATGAGGTCTCCTCTACCAGTCTGAGGTATTATCACTGAAAAGCAAGAAATCCAAAGTGATATATGTCCAGCTGACTGTGCACTGGCTGTCAACCCTGGAAAAAGTTCTATATGCCTGGAGCCAAAACAAAAACAAAAAAAAGAAAAGAAAGAAAAAGGAAAGCCAGGAAAATGAGTGAATCTGGGGACATCATTGCTCTTCCTAGAGAGCATGGTAAACACAAAACTTTCTCTGAGCGATATTTATCTGTCGGCACCAAAATCTTCTTTAGGTGATGAGCAAGTTTTATTAAGAGTCATAGCACAGACCTCTGATACAATAAAGCACCTTTCTGAAGATTAATTAATCACTAGCTATGGTTCTAACCAGATAGCTAACTAGTTACGCAACAGTAGACAGCTTAGTTGCAAATACAGGAGTGTTGCAACTTTTGGGTAATATACAGAGTCTCTACAACATCAGAGACTCCACTAGAGGAAAATCAGACAAAATTTGAAGTGAGAAGGTGGGCAGTTAACAGTGGTTTGATACTGCTCACACCTAAGCATTCCATTAATATAGAAACCCCTAGTATTCTTCTTTCCTTTAACCTGGTGCACACCAGAAGAGGTTTTCTTTGCAATTATTTTGTACCAGGATAAGCCTGACATAAAATGAGAGGAGAACCAGCCCTAGTGGGACGCATACACATAAGTAAAGCAAGTATGATTTGCTTGATGTGCAAGAAAACTAATTAGCTGGCTGTGGCATGATCTTTTGGAAAGATTGCTTTAAGTGGCCATAGCTAAAACGCAGCAGCAAATACACTGAGGTCTGAGGTATATCTGTCTGATTCTGCTTCCTTGAGGTTACATAAATTATGTATGCCCTCTTCGCTTTGGATGACAGTCTGGTCTCTGAAAGATATTAATTATTATGTAATAACGTTCACTAATTGTTTCTCCCTTTAGAGCATTTAAAAATCAGTTGTGTTGACAATGGCAAGGGATAATGAATGGTTGCTAAGATGTATGTAGTACAACATGAAATACTCACTGCTTCTATTCCTAAATTTAGCAAGACAAGTCAGTATGAGTTTAATGATATTGTAAGTACATTATGCTACTGCTACCGTTTTGGGGATGAGGAATAGCTTTCAGATGATTCTGCCTTTCATGCAACATGAAAAGTCTGCACTGGGACCTTCAAATTGTTATCAGAAAACACATTAAAATTCCCCTAAACACACTGCAAACAATGCATAAATCCTTGATTCTCAGAGATTCCATTTACTTCAAAGGTTTGACCTGAATTCAGTGGGATCTCTGTAAAATGGGAGTTGAAAATTGAGGTGCTTAATAATAAAAAACTTGCATCCGAAAAGGCAAGTGACAAAAATAAAACAGCTTTTAAGAAGAATCTTGAACAAATATGTTTCTTGTGAGTTTTTCAGATATTTCTTTCAGTTATCAGAAGCCTTGTGTGTATGAGTTAATATAAAGTTAATATAAATTATCTCTGAGAAGGGAAAAGACCTCTGAGATCATCAGCCCAGCCTATGACCCATCACAACAATCAGAGAGACCATGGCCTCATCCAGTCTGTCCTTAAACATCTCCAGGGATAGGGACTCCACCATAGCCCTAGGCAGTACATTCCATTGTCTGATCACCCTTTCTGTGAAGAAGGGCTTCCTAATATCTAACCTAACCCTCCCCTAGCAGCTTCAGGCCCTGCCCTGTCATCCCGGTGCCAGTTGCATGGGAGAGGAGCCCGACCCCCACCTGACTACAACCTCTAAGTGGTTGCAAAGAGGGAGAAGGTCCCCTTTGAGTCTCCTCCAGGCTAAACAGCTCCATCTTCCTCAGTATTTCCTCATCAGACATTCCCTCCTGTCCTTTCCCTAGCTTCATTGTTCCTCTGGGCCCACTCCAGACCCTTAACCTCTTTCTTGAACTAGGAGTGCAGAACTGCCCCCAGTACTCAAGGGGCGGCCTCACTAGTGCCCAGTACAGGGGGAGAATGATGCCCTTAGTCCTGCTGGCCACACTATTGCTGATCCAAGCCAGGATGCCATTGGCCTTTTGTGCCACTTGGGCACACAGAAGGGGGTTTGCAGGTACGGAGAACAGCTTGGTTCTTTGGGCTCTCTGCATTTGAGGTTCCATGCAAAAGACAGCTGTGGCTACCCTCTCAGTGGAGCTGCAGCAGAGCAAAGACTTCTATGGGCTTCCACCCTTCGGTGGCAGGGGGTTGAGAGCCATTGCTCACTCTCTCCCCCACCTCCCCATTCTTGGGGGGGGGCACGCTTTTCTACAGGAGCTCTCTGCCTCTCACGACGTGTTGCAGCAGAAAAAAGGAGAAAGGATGAAGACTGTGTAGAACATGAAGAGAAGGAGGAAGTACCTTCCCTTTATGGATTCTGTCCATCAATCACCTGTAGAGTCCAGACACAGACATAGTAGGTCTGCTAGGAAAGCTACCTCAGCTTCAAAACAAAATGCTTTTTCAGCATAAAAGCACCACAACCAATATGTGAAAATTTGGTAATTTTCAAACCAGAACAGTCTAGGTGATCCTGCTGTGGCAGGGGGATTGGACTAGATGATCTTTTGAGGTCCCTTCCAATCCTGAACAATTCTATGATTCTGTAATGGCTATCCTTCAGCATTTTTAATTGTGGCATCATCCTGTGGAAGCATGTTTCAGAGTGATTTTCGTGGTGTTATTCACCCCAGTCTTTTCTTAAGTAACTCAGGTGCTGAGGTTTGCTGGTACAAGCTAAACCCAATGGAAAGAGTAGCTTGTCTGAAAGTCTCATAAAAAATAGTGAATACTACATTGACTACTAAAAAGTAGTGAGTACCTTAATTTAAGAACAAGCTATGCACATAAATGCTAATTACCTTGTGATGCTATGTAATTGTCAGGAAAGTTTTAAATGCTCATGTGGCCCCATCTTAGCTGTTGAGGAAATAGTGAGCATCATCCAGCTAACCACCAGCATTTAGATTGCCTTACCTCTGCAAAAAAAAAGAGTTTGTAATTTATTGGGCTGACTTGGATCTGTAAAACAGCTGGAGCTGAGATGCTATCTCCATCTTCTGAAGAACAGGAGCTTTTTCTATTATATCAATAGGATTAAAAAAATTAAAGTATTATAGAAAAATCCCTACCAGTATTTTTTTATCTCTGGCCTAAAGAATATTTCTTTGGAAGCTGAGCAGGAGTGAGGACTGAGTGCCCTCACTCGGGAACTTCCATTCCTGGTGGTGGGGGGCTAGTTCAGATTTACCTTTCTGAGAGAAGACCTAAAGGTAGTGAGTAATGACAGATGCAAAGATTCAGGTGGAATTTAGGGTTAATCCATGCAATCCATTTGTTCTGATTGCCAAACAAGTGGCAATGTGATAGTGAATTTGTGGTAAACACACGCATGGGGACCTAAGTGGATCGCAAATAAGGCAACACTTTAAAAAGTAAAGGTCCTATGCAAAGCTCTGTCAACAAAGGAGGACCACAAGGGCTGGAGCACCTCTCCTATGGTGACAGGCTGAGAGAGTTGGGGCTGTTCAGCCTGGAGAAAAGGAGACTCCGGAGAGATCTTGTGGCAGCCTTCCAGTACCTGAAGGGAGCTACAGGAAAGATGTGGAGGGGCTGTTTCTAAGGGCTGGGAGTGATCACAGAAGGGGGGAATGGTTTCAAGCTGAAAGAGGGGAGGTTTAGACTGGAAGTCAGGAGGAAGTTCTTCATGATGAGAGTGCTGAGACACTGAAACAGATTGGCCAGGGAGATTGTGGCTGCCCCCTCCCTGGAAGTGTTCAAGACCAGATTGACTGTGGCCTTGAGCAACCTGCTCACAGCAGGGGGAGCTGGAACTAGCTGATCTTNATCACAGAAGGGGGGAATGGTTTCAAGCTGAAAGAGGGGAGGTTTAGACTGGAAGTCAGGAGGAAGTTCTTCATGATGAGAGTGCTGAGACACTGAAACAGATTGGCCAGGGAGATTGTGGCTGCCCCCTCCCTGGAAGTGTTCAAGACCAGATTGACTGTGGCCTTGAGCAACCTGCTCACAGCAGGGGGAGCTGGAACTAGCTGATCTTGAAGGTGCCTTCCAACCTGAACCATTATATGAATCTATAAACAGTATCTTCCACTCTTGAGCCACTGACACCACTACAACCTACTACATGTTGCTTTTCTGCTTCTTTATGAAACAAGATGGTCTCATGACAAAACGGCCTCTCCCATGCTGAAAAGGGTATATTTAGCAGCCAGGATGAAGGGAAATGGTAAAATACGTATCAGTAGCCATACCACAAAATCCTACTGCTTCACATCATAAACGCTGTTCAGTTTTAATTAACTGATCAGTAGAATCTGTTACAGTTCCTCAAGCAGGTCCCTTTTGTTTTAATTCTCAGAAAATAATGTGCACTGGAGTGTTTACGGCCAAAGCTAATAGGCAACTTCTTCTTCTGGCACGAAAGTCATGGAAAGTTGCAAGTTTGGGACTTCTGTGGTCAGTCAATATATAAGACATTTCACCAGAGCAGCATTGTGCACTCAAGCTTTGAGAGTTTAGAAGGGTAAGAATTAAAGCCTTCTTTGAGGACTTTCTGATGCTGTCACTCACTGTTTTCCTCACTTACTCAATCAGTGAGGTTTGAAGAAAGGATCTTCAAAGCTGGAACGCGAGTTTTTCGTTTGAGCTAGCTGAGTAACCAGCAGCCTGAGGTCACACACTCTGCTGTACATGGGCAGCATTCAGAAGGAGAGATGACACTTGCTTTTGTCACCAAGTTATGCATCAGAGACAGCAGTGAAATACAGGGTAAAGGGGCTGCTGGGCATTGTGTTTGGCTAGGCTTTGCCTGTGAGTTGTTCTGGGTTGGGCTTGGTAGTCCTGAATTCCTACAAGAACTATATCCTTATGGGAATTTTATTTGCAGATTGGCATTTGTTGGCTACCTGTGAATGGAGCATCATGCTGAGAAATGATGGCTATAAACTGAGTAGAATTCTTCTGAACACTGAGGAACAGACCCTTTGCTTCCTGAATCACACCCAAGTGCACTTTCCTTTGGTAAATCAACTTTTGTAGTCTTGTGTTGGATTTTTCTCCCTCAAATGCTATACACAACTTCCTTTACCACAGTGATGTGCTGTAAATATATATAGATGCATGTAAATAAAACCAGGAGACAAGATAGTAGAGTGCATTTTAAAGCACAGGGCAGCAAGAGCACCCCTATGACAAGAGTATTGTCGTAGGACTGCAAGTCTCATTCTTATTTTCAGAGATGCTGTTTTCAGTATTAGCTCTCTCTCTGTTCTAGGATATAGTTTTGGGTGGGTTTTTTTGTTTTTCATGTATATATCATATTCAAGATGTAAAGCTAAAGGAGCGGGTGGGGAAGTCATTGTTGGATGTTTGCTAATTCCAAATCAATTTACCATCCTGACTAATGCAGAACCATGCTTTTGGTTGATAGCTTGGCCACCACCAGTTTGAACTTCTAAAGAATGAGAGTGGAAGTGTGAAAGGCCCAGTCTGAATTGAGACTAACACCAGACTACCCTTCATGCATCGCTATGGGGAAACAGCAGCATTTTGGGAATAAAAACACATACTTCTGCATTTACAAAAATCTTTGCACCTACTTGTAGAAAAACACCATAATTTGCTTTTATATGATGCTTTTTCTAACACATCTTGCAGTACAAGTTTATTTTTTATACATTTCAGAAACATAGCAAATGCATTTATTTGCTCTTAACCATAACCTGTGAAAATGCAAGCATCTGCATGAATGTTTGCAGACATTAAAACAGCAATCAGATTTCAACAGCTTAAAAATTAGACATTGTTCCTACACAATATTACCAACAATGTAAAGGAGGAGGAAAGTGACTGCAAGGCTAAGCCTTCCTAAACTAATAGCAAAAAAATCACAGAGCAGGGAATTCAGTCCAACTGGAGAATCTACTGATGAAAAAAAAAGCAAAACCAATCTAAATGGATTTTTCTCCCTGTTTGAGAGCTGCTGAAAGCTTCAGAAAAAAATTTCAGTGCCTACTGCTGCTGCCATCCATTTCTGTTAGAGGTTGGTGGGTCAGACAATATATTGGAAAAAACCTTTCAGATCATCAAGTCCAACAGTTAACTGAGAACTCCCAGGTCGCCGCTAAGCCATGTCCCTCAGCACTACNAATCTAAATGGATTTTTCTCCCTGTTTGAGAGCTGCTGAAAGCTTCAGAAAAAAATTCAGTGCCTACTGCTGCTGCCATCCATTTCTGTTAGAGGTTGGTGGGTCAGACAATATATTGGAAAAAACCTTTCAGATCATCAAGTCCAACAGTTAACTGAGAACTCCCAGGTCGCCGCTAAGCCATGTCCCTCAGCACTACATCTCCTTAGCTTTTCAAACCCTTCAGGGATGGAGACTCCACCATCACCCTGGGCAGGCCTTGACAACCTTTCTGGAAAAGAGTTTTTTCCTCATGGCCGAACTAAAACTCCCCTGGCACAATCTGAGGTCATTTCCTCTTGTTCACTTGTTACGTGGTAGAAGAGACTGATACACAACTTGCTCCAAACTCCTGATTTTCAGATAGTTTTCAACAGTAAGAAAGTCTCCCCTGAGCCTCTATTTCTCCAGGCTAAATGCCCACTGTTCCCTCAGCCACTCATCAGAGCACTTGTGTTCTAAATGAGCTTCACCAGTATTTACCGTAATACCTTGCATCATCATCAAGGAATGTATCCCTCACATCGTGAGTGATTCACTGTTACTGGCTCGGCTCTTCTATGTATGAATACTGTAAGAAAATTATTTACTGCAGGAAGCAGTCTCGTAACGACAATCTTAAGCAAATCATAGAAACATTATACAATCATTAGGGATCAGAAGGGACCTCAAAAGATCATCTAGTCCAACGCCCCTGCCACAGCAGAATCACCTAGACCAAGTTGCACAGGAACACATCCAGGCGGGTCTTGAACTTCTCCAGAGAAGGAGACTCCACAACCCCCCTGGGCAGCCTTTGCCAGTGCTCCATTACCCTCACTGGGAAAAAGTTCCTTCTGATATTGATATGGAACCTGCTCTGTTCCAGCTTGCACCCATTGCCCCTTGTCCTATCACCAGATGACCTTGAGAGGAGCCTGGCTCCATCCTCCTGACACCCACTCCTCACATATTTGTAGGCATTAATGAGGTCAGCCTTCCCTCCTCTTCTCCAAGCTCAAGAGACCCAGCTCCCTCAGCCTTTCATCGTAAGGGAGGTTTTCTACTTCATTCATCATCTTCCTTGCTCTACACTGGACACCCTCCAGCAGCTCTGTGTCCTTCTTGAACTGAGGGGCCCAGAACTGGACATAATACTCCAGATGCGGCCTCACCAATGCAGAGCAGATAGGCAGAAGAACCTCTCGATCTGCTAACCACCTCCCTTCTTATCCCCCGCAGGATGCTGTTGGCCCTCTTGGCCACAAGAGCACATTGCTGGCTCATAGTCATCCTGCTGTCCACTAGGATCCCCAGATCCTTTTCTCCTCCATTGCTCTCCAACAGGTCAGTCCCCAACCTATCCTGGTCCCTGGGGTTGTTCTAGCCCAGATGCAAGACTCTACACTTAATCCTTGTTGTACCTCATTAAATGTATCTCTGCCCAGCTCTCTAGCCTGTCCAGGTCTATTCCTGCACACTAAAGACACATTTTTACTTCATAGTCTCATTTCAAAAGTATCACCAGCCCCATCAGAGACAGAATCACGGGAAACAACTTGAGTTACTTACATAGGCAAACAGAGCTATTGATTTGGAAACAACCCTTTTAGGAAAAAAATATTGAATTTACTTATCAAGTAGCTAAATAATTTGTGTTTCAAAGGACAGTGTGAGGCAATTTGCTTTCTTCCGCTCCTAAGTTCATGTTGGGAGTGAGTGTAGGAGGGCAAGGTGTATGAATGGCTTATGTTTATGCCTGTTTTCCTCATCTCTGGTTTATTCTCACAATTGTCAGCCTGGAAGGCTCATCTCATAGCTATAGTTTCTTTAAAATGTCTTCTGTATCTGATTATTTTCTGTCAGCTTTGCATGCTTCTATGGAGGGAAAGCACCCTGTCAACATCATTCCTAAGTTGAGTATGTGCCATCCTGGATAACGTGAAACACCACCACTACATAAAACTGCATACATAAGCCATTCCGTATGGCTTGACCTCTGAAACTCTGGAGCACGCCTCTTTGAGTGTCAAAGAGCAGGATGATCACTGTTGCAAAGTTCATGACTGGTATCCTCAGCCCCCAGGAGCAATACCAAGGCACCTTATAGCTTTATCACAGTTTTTTTGTAGTAAGGATTTTCAACAACAAGTGAGGTGAGGATAATGCCCATGTATGTTTCATCAGTTGAAGATGAGGAAGTATCACTGTGTTGAAATCACAGTATCACAGTAATGATGAGGCTGGAAAAGACCTTAAAGATCATCCAGCCCAACCTAAAACCAACCAAGTAAACCTAAACATCTGACATCTAGATCATGCCAATCAATTTGGTCTGGGTTCTTCTCTGATTATGTGCACATTCACAAATCTGCTGAATTTAATCAGTTGGAAAACAGCTCCTGTAAGTTCTGACCATAACAACTGGGTTTCATTTTATTTCTCCTATGTAGGAAAAATGTCTAGGCTGATACCTAGAAGGGACTTTGTTGTATCTCAGACAAAACCCTGCTCTGTAGTAGGGTGATGACTATGGGAAGTATACTTCTGGGAAGTATAGGCATTGGTCATGTTGTTCACAGAATCACAGAATTATTGAGGCTGGAAAAGATGACTGAGATCATCAATCCCAGCACATCACCTAGATAAGGACACTAAGTGCCACATCCAGTCTTTTCTTACACCTCTCCAGTCCATTCCAATATGTAATCACCCTCTGATGGTCACAAATATATTCTTGCTAAGGATTCATATGAGGCATCCAAGAGGAAGCAGTTTCTGTCTTCAGCAGGGAAAGATGTTGAAAAATTACCTGATTAATCAGTGAAATAAGTATTTGGAACAAAGTGAAATTAACAATTAAAAGCACCACATGGTTCATTATTTTATTTAAAAGCACACAGTGAATACAACTGCTTGAATCGAGTGATTGTGGCAGCTCCCTGGAAGACACAGGCAGACTCTTTCAGGTAATGCTAAGGTTGTTTCCTCCCTTGAATTATAGACCTATTTTATTTTTGCAGCACCATTTTGATTAGTTGTAGCCAATTCTTCTACTAGGAGATGATGTGAAACAAGGTGATTTTGTTCTTTAGGACTGGCATGAAAATACCCTCCTTTGAGAAAGAAAACATTTTTTCTCTTCTGGTTTCTGTTAGGAAGGTGATGATGGTGGTGTTGTGACAATTTAGCACTACTAGGATCACCCTCATTAGAATTAAGTTAAATTAGGCTGTATTATTTCCTCAGGATCATAGGAATTAAAGAAAAGTTTAATCTTCCACACAGTAATGTCACATAAGGGAAGGTACTTGGTATCATGCAGGAAAAAGCTCCAGCAGTCAACTGATTCCTTTTTTTCACATCTTAAATTCTACTGGAGGCAAATAAATTTCTTTCTTTAATGAATTCATGCTTCCCTCAAGGTGGGCCCAGTTGTGTTCCTGTTGCAGCCAGTGGGAGTTTAGCTTTCCCTTTCAAGGGGATGACATTAAACCTTCTATCACCTACTTTTGGACAGAAACCAAGCCAAGGATTCTGAAACCTCCCCTCTGGTTGGCAGATCTGCTGAAGTCAGTGGATAAAGCTGGATGAATCAGCTTCCAATTTCCATAACATCAAAATACAGTTCAGTGTAAGAACAACCAGAAAGTAATAACACACTTAGGGGATACAGCCTCTTTGTTTTAAGATGCAAGGCAAGCAGGATCCCTTGGAATCAAAGGCTGCTGTCCACGCTGAGTCTCCTCTGTTATACTCGGTATTTTATCACCTAACCAAGGTCTGCATAGTTAGACATATATCAGATATCTCACTTTTCATAAATAGTCACTTCTCTAATTTCACATAAGCTGGTGCATTTCTCAATTAAGAAGCAAAAAACTGAATTTATTATTAAACCAAAATATTTTTTAAGCCAGTTCAGACATCAACCTCTTTTTTTTTTAAACAGTAGTGAATCTGTCAGCATTTTACAAGCAAGAACAGAGATCGGATTTAAAGTAGAATTATACTGATATATCAAAATGCTAATATTATGTGGCTGGAATAATTTTTAAGAAGAGAAAAGGTTATCTCTGTGTATGGGTTTTGCTTTGTCACCATGCTGCACGCACAAGAACAAAGGCTATATGCATAATAAGGCCATGCAAATGAGGTTAAATCAGCAAAAGTATGGTGGGGGAGGGGAAGATGTAAAATATGGCCATCAGTACAATGACCTAGGAGTAGAGAATTTAAATGTTTAATGCTTGCACACTCCAGTTCATTTTTCTTTCATAATTTCAAATGTGTAGACTAAAGCTCTTGAAAGACCAGGATGAAAAGATCTCTCTTTTGTTTATTTTGGACCAAAAAGGATTAATAACATTACTTAATAGACTGTCTAGATCTACCTCCCTAGATTACAACCATTTACTTTTATTATTTTAAATAGGAGCAGCACAGTAATAATTAGCAGTGATGATGGAAAGGGAGGAACCTCACTATTTATATTTTCAGAGAGGGTTTTTTCCCTCCCTCTTGCCCTGCTGCACTGCCTGGATGCCAGCTTCCCATCTGAGCCATGATGGAAGCTCAGAGTACAATAGAAGCACAGCAACAATATGAATTACAAATACATGTATATCGTGCTGCACAGCCTTTCCCTCCCCCTCCTTTAAATTAATGTAGTCTAAAAATATCCTCCACTCTAAATTGCTTTACTACTGAGGGAAAGACTTGCAAAAGCATCACAGTTACTTACATAAGAAAACAAAACCTCGATCCTTAGACTGAATAACGTTAATGTGAATTGCTTGGCATCTGACTGCAAATTAACTATCTCTTAAAAAATATATTATTCTCTTTTAGCAGGGTGGGGTGTAGAGCCACATTAAGAGCAAGATTATTTTACTTCTGGTAAATTTATAGGGAGTGTCTTGTTGCTCCAAAGAAAAAGAGGGGGAAAATGTATGTGTAATACATGATGAGTATACATGATGAGTACTCATCATGTTATTTTCTATTGTTATAGCCTGGTAAAAATAATTTAAATAATCTTTTGGAAAAGTATTAATTGTCAATTATTTGTTAGGAGTGTAATTTGG